>JAKUCV010002705.1:0-45787 GCA_028386065.3 Turnera subulata | reverse complement strand
CGGGACTTAGTGCGCAAGCGCCAACTCTCTGTTCGTTACATCTCTACTCATGATCAGCTTGGTGATTTGCTTACAAAGCCCCTTCACAAGTCACGCTTCCAAGACTTCTGCTCCAAGTTGTCCCTCACCCCAGTCCAACTTGAGGGGGAGTGATACGATATGGTATATCTTAGATATGATTTGGTGTATATTTGATATGATTTGGTGTGATACGATATGGTATATCTTAGATATGATCTGGTATGATTTGGTGTATATTTAATTACCGTGTATAGCTCTATCTTTGTGTATAAATACCATCCTAAACATCAATACAAATGTGTGATTTACACCAAAATTACACTTATAACCCAAATTCAGGGGAACGTTTCAAAGAGGAAGGATCTCATGGGTTTTGCAATGAGAGATGAGAATTGTAGTGCAGGAATTGTAGTCTCTAAACCAAGAAAGTGTTGAACAGAGATCTTACTTTCTAGCTGCAGGACCAAGTTAACGGGGTCACCTACCCCATACTCTTGTCTTCAAGAAAATTTTTGATGAATTTTGGTCTAGATCTCTTTGGAACATTATAGAATTTCGATTTCTGATAAAGCCACTAATCAAAAGTTGGACAATTTTGTTGGCTACTTGGATATTATTAAGAATAGTTGTAGAAAAGAGTTAGGTTACTCGATAAAAAACTTAATAGAGAATGTTGAGACACTGATGAGCTAGTTGCGTTTAGAACAAATTCGAGTTTTGGGAAGAAGACCTTTAACAATTTTGGCATGGAATACCTCCTATACTACTGATACCAAAAAAGATATCCCAGTTTCAGAGATGAAAGAGTAAGTATGCACCTAGTTTTGGAGCTCTTGAATATTTTCCAAGTCCGTAAGGTACCAAAACAAACAATTCAAGCACTCGCAAAACATGGGAAAGAAAGTGAGAAAAAAGGCTAATTCGGCAATGATCAGCAAAGGTCAAGCATTCCTGAACGGAGGAGAAGCTGGGAAGTATGAATTCAGGGTTTGCTTAAAACTGCAACGTGCGAGCAAATGTTCATTCATCTTTTATCAAATTGCCAATCAAAAGCGTAAAACAGTATCAGGCCTAGATAACTGTAACAGCATGAAAATGAGGAAAATTAACAAGAAGACAGCCAACTCAACAGCAGTTCAAGCATTGGGGTGACTAGCAAGCAAGAAAATCAACAGAGGAGCAGGCACCCAGATGCAGGTACGTTAAAATCACTCTAAAAATAACATAATAACCGGTAGGGAAGTGAGTGGGGCCGTAGCAGTAGCAGTGAGTTGATCATCGCCTGACGGATTGTTGGGAGAGCAATTTAGCAATCTCGGGGATACCGACACGTTCTTTTCCTTGCAAAAGAGTCCACACCTTGTCCTCAGAAAGCCGGTCTCTCTTCATCCCAGGATTCTGCAAAACCCCACAAAGAAAAGCTCAAAAACCGTTTCTTGCTGGTTATTGTTGGTCTTCTCTAATAGGCATTTCATCAAACACCTGGTGGGTGGAGAATAAAAATAACAATTAGTTGAGGGAGTTGAGAGGAAAAGTACCTGGCGGTTGTGGAGTTTGATGAACTTGGAGATGAGTTTGGAGACATCGGAGCGAGGTGGGTCGCGAATCCCGAGGAACTTCCCCAACTGAGAGGTAGAAGGAGGGGTCTGATTCGCTTTGAGTTGGGCGTTCACTACGCTCCCCAGACATGCGTAGGCCGGGTGTTTCACTAACCCTGCTTTCTTCCTCTTTGATCCGGCCGCCGCCGCGCCCATCATGCCCCTCCCTACCCTTCCCGCTACTGACGCCATTCCCCTTCTTCAATCCTCTGGTTTTTCTTTGCCTGAGTTGCTAACCAGCCGTTTTATTTTTCCTCTCTGTTTTTTAAAGTACTCTCCTCCCCCTTTTTTTTTTTTTTATATTTTTGCCTAGTCACTGAACCGCGTTTCAATGTCTCTTTGCTCTCTTTTACCACGGGAGTTAATTGGATAAATGACCTTTTATGTCCCTCCATTTTTCCAAAATGATTCGTGTTGTCCCTTAACGTTTTGTCTGTTCGATGTTGTCCCTCAGTTTTCACGAAACAGATCGAAAGCTGCATGTTCCTACACACGTGGCACCATGTGATGCAAAAGTGTAAATATTGTCAGAATAGGCCCCATAGCACACATATGCACCATATTAGTGACATGGAATTACATTTTTTGGAGAACTAGTCTTTTTTGCATGTGTGATGCACATGATATAATAATGTGCAACATATTAAAATTAATATAAAATTATGCAATAAATTAGTAAATTAATTTTGTGAATAATTTGAGTTAGAAAAAATAACGAAAGACTAAAAATTTTCCACAAATTTTAATTATAAATTTAAGATGATGATAAATGTTGATTATAAATTTACTATGTTTCCTCTTTGTTTTTTACAAATTTAATTTATTTTAATATATTTTATTTAATTAAATATCTCTTATATTTAATCTAATATTTATTTATAATTATTTTTAATATATTTTTTTCATCTTTACTTTTAGTGTTAACTTTAATTACAATTAAATTTTATAAGTTAAATTTTTTAAAATTTCTTCATTATTTTTTAAATTTTTTTATTTTTTTAACAATTTTTTTATATAGAGAAATTACATTCATCATTTTTTATTCTTTATGAGACATAATTTGTCTTTAATATTGATATTTTTGTTAATTATTTTTGTAACAGTCCAGGTAAAAATTTCATTTTTACCGGGACTGTTTAAGTTAATGTACAGTAATTTACCAATGATTTTTAATCTTGGGTAATTAAATTATGGTAAATTGAGTATTGGATTCTGAAACCGAGCATAGTCCTACGACCGGGATTTTTCTGCGGATTTTACGGACCAAAGTTGGGATTTTTCCGGGTCCGGGAATCTTCAGAAAAGCCGGGTTTATCCTTGAGTTATCGGACCAGAAATAAAGGTAAGGGGATATTTTGGATATTTTCTGGTCCAGGTGGGTCACACTTCACATGCAGCATAGTAACTGCATAATTGAAGTTCAATTATTCAGCCGCCAAATCCTATTCAGCCTGTGAACCACCTATTTCACTTGTGATTAACCAGTGATCTTTGTTGCCTATTTAAATTCACCTCCTCTGCAAATCTTCATCACCATCTTTCTCTTCTTTCCCTGCAAAAAGGAAAAAAAAAAACAAACAAAAACCTTCCTTGCAAATCCGTTTGAACCAGAAAAGAAAAGAAAGAAAGAAAGAAAGAAAAAAAAACAACAACAACATAACACAAACACAACACCCCTGCCACGTCACCCTCCCCTTCCTCTTCTCCTCCCCGTGGAATCACCACCACCGAGCCCTGCAACACCGCCGCAGCCACCACTGTCGACCACCCCCTCGCGTGCCTCCTTCCGCCGTCGTCCAGCTCGTCGCCACCATCTCCTCCCTCTCCTTTCCTTTCCTCCTCCCCGCCACGACGCAGCCATCCTCGCTGCAGCTCTTCCCCTCCGCCGTCTGTGCACCGGCGACACGAGCAGGTCGCGCCTCCATCCTCCCTTGCGACGCCGCCACGCCGGTCCCCTCTCCTCACGCCGCCCCCGCCTCTGCCATCGCCGTTCGTCGCGCCGCCGCCTGCAAGGTGAGTTGGGGTTGAAGAAGCAACCCGGATAAGGGACACGGGTCGGGTTGACCCGGGGGTATGTGGGCTGAGTCGCGGGCCGAATGTGGTTTGGGTCTGTGGGCCGTGACCTAGGCCTTGGGCTCGTGGTCTGGGCTGACACGCCTGGGCTGGCAGCTGGGCCTGGCTCCTGGGTCTGTTGGGCTGGTACTATTCCCTGGTCCAGTCTAATAATATATAAAAGAAAGAAAAGAAGAAAATGAAATCTGGGAGGAAAAAAATAAAATGGAAGAAAAAAAAATGAGATGGGAAAAAATATATATTAGTATGGAAAATAAATATTTCGAGGAAATAATTTTAGAAAATATTATATGGTATATGGAAAGAAAATAATAATTTGTAGAAATAATATTTTGAAAAGTACATACTTATGGAATAATTTTGGAAAGGGTATTATCAAGGTAATAAAATACCGGAATAGTAACCGGCTATAGGAATAAGTACAGTATGGTATTTTGGCACTTGAAATAAATGGTGAATGATGATAATAATGGAAAGTTAACCCGGGGAAGTAACCGAGCCGAGTTTATATTTAGTTTCCGGTATACAGTATAAGCATGGCATTTGCATACCATCTTATGTGTGCATATTATTTGATTGATATAGGAGTTGATAACGAACAATTTGCTGAGGAACCGGACTTGGAACTTGCTGGGCAATTCCATAATTGATATCGGCTAAGGTGAGGATGGATAACCCTTGTTATATTGCCTGTAATACTTTGTGTGCTTTGTTGTTCGATTGAACTGCTGAATTGTTGATTGTTTGCTGATTGACTGTTGTGGTTATTATTGTTGCTTTTGGACTGTGATATAGACTCTGTGGATATTATGCTGAGATTGATGTTGAACTATTGACTGTGGAAATTGTGAAAAATAAATTAGAATTGAATTGGAATTGATTTGAGATGTTGTTATAATTGTCATGTGGAAAGTAGTGGTACGACCCGATGGTTTGAAAATTAATTTTAGGATGCTATGGTCGGTTTTTGGTTTGGTTGGCCCGTCATGCCTGTGGTAAGGGTATACCGAATACCCAGTGGCTCGGATATGCCGAATATCCGCAGTGGCTCGGATATGCCGGATATCCGCAGTGGCTCAGATATGCCGAATATCTGGTTGGCATGACGTCGCCTGAGGTTGGGGTATACCGAATACCCAGTGGCTCGGATATGCCGAATATCCGCGGTGGCTCGGATATGCCGAATATCTGGTTGTTCTGATATGTGGATTGGTTCTTGACCTAGCATCCGGAATTAATTAATAACCAGGTACGACCCTAGCTTGTCCAGTGACGGGAGCCCGAAAGATAAAATTGGTAATAATAATTAAGCATTCTTTTGGCCTTGGCTCAGTTGTTGAGATGTTGTTGCTTGTCTGTGATTGCTTTTAAGTATTACGGTTGCCTGCATATCACTGTTTATCCTTCGTCGGTGAGCACTTCGGACTCACCCCTCGCCTGCGGGGTTTCATCCCGTAGGTTAAGTTGTTTCCGTAGTTCAGGTACGACGTTCGATGGCTGCTGCTTTCTTCTCCACCTGACTCCAGATCCATACCACCGTTGCATGTGCATAAGTCTTCCGCTGCTATTCTATTGCTTATGATGTTGTACTACATTTCCGCTGCTGTGTGATATATATTGTTGTACTGCTGATTTCCTGTGATATGTATATTACTGATACTATCTGCTGCTGCTGAGAGCACTGTGTTTGGATTGAATAATGGTCCCCGAGTATGGGTGACAGTAGTATTGATAGTTGCTATTGTAAAATATTTGCACGTTGTACTGTCTGTTCTATCATTATGAATAGTTTCGGCACGTGTTTACTGTGTTACGGTAAATACGGGTCGGGGCGCTTCAATTTTTCTAATTTATTTTTTAAAACATATATTCCTTATAAATTTTAATTCTTTTGGAAATAAATCTTTTTTTTTAGAATTTTGAAGGTCATATAAGATAATATTAGTTTTTGTGCACATTCTATGCATGTGGTATACTAATATACAATTTAATTATGCACTGAAATAAGTATTACAATTATGAAAAGTAATTTCTATTTATGTAAATAAAAATAATAAATTACATTTAGTTTATAAGTGAAATATGTAATAAGAAGGAATTGTAATTTTTAAGCAACTTTTACATTATTTATTAATTTCTTTTATTTTATGTAAGAGTCTATATTGTAACAGCCCGGGTAAATTTTACGATTTTACCGGTACCATAATAATTTATTTTACCGTAATTTACCATTAAAATTAATCTTGGGTAATTAATTTATGGTAATTCGTGCATTGGATTCCGAAACCGAGCCCTATCCCACGCTCGGGATTTTTCTGCGGATTTTTCGGACCAAGTTGGAATTTTTCGGGTCTAGGAATCTTCAGAAAAACCGGGTTTACCCTCGAGTTATCGGACAAGAAATAAAGTCAAGGGGGTACATTAGTTATTTTCTGGTCCGGACGGGACACGCCTCACAAGTTGCACAGCACAAGGCAGCCGCCACCCACTGTGAAGCTTGTGAGTGGACTGTGCCACCCGTGAAAAGCCAGTACTCTGCCCGTGCCTAGCCCTTGTCCTGCACTGCATGCCATGATTCATTCTCTGCCCTTCTTTTCCTCTTCCTCCAGCCTACAACACACAACTACCATTTCTTCCTTGTTTCACCTGCAAAACCCACAAACCACCTACTGCAACCTTCACCACCTGCAAACCATATTCTGCACAACACCAACTACACACCTATACCAGGAAAATAATAATAAAAAAAACAAAAACAACAAAACATAAACACACAACGCCACCGTTTCTCCCCACCCCTCTCTTCTTTTTTTCTTTTTCTTTCTCCACACCGCCGCCACCCGTGGCCGAGACTACCACCCCACCTTCCACCTGCAACTTTCGCCAAGCCATCACCACCAATGCCCTTCTCCTCTCCTCTCCTTCTCCCCTCGCTCGTCACCGCCATCGCCGACGGGAGCCTCACTCCCTCGCCCGATCTCCTCCCTCACGCCATCTCCTCCGTCGTGACAGCACCGACGCCGCCCTCCTCCCATTGCTTGCGACGACCACTGCAGCTGCAGCGCGACGCCACCGCGCCTCGCCCTCTCCGTCGCGTCGCCACCTTCCCTTCCGCGTCGTTTGCCTGCGCCGTTGACGTCCCGCGCCGCCGCCTGCCTTAGGTGAGGAAGACGACCCTCAAAGCGCCTGGGTCGCGGGTCTTGGGCACCCGGGTCATGGGTCTTGGGTGCCTGGGCCTTAGACCTTGGGCCTAGGCTGTGAGTATGGGTCTTGGTTAGGGAGTGCTGGGCTGGTTGTGTGGGCTGTCTGTTGGGCTCGCTGCGTGGGCCTGCCTAGGCTCTATGCAGTGGGCTGGACAGTACTATTTGGCCCAGCCCAGATTAAAAAAAAAAACAGAAAATAGAAAAAGAAAAAGAAAATATAATCTGGAAAAAAATATAATTATGGAAGGAAAATAATTTTAGGAAATAATTATAACACTAGAATAACTTGGAAAATAAAAATAATTGGTAGAAAATAATATTTTTGGGGAAAATGTGCTATATATGGGATAATAAATATTTTGAAGAATAATTTTGGAAAGGGAATTATCAAGGTAATAAAATACCGGAATAATATCCGGGTATAGGTATAAGTATAGTATTATTTTTGACATTGGAAGTAAATGGTGAATGATGATGATAATGGAGAATTAACCCCGGGGAAGTAACCGAGACGAGTTAGTATTTATTTTTTGGTATACAGTAGTAGCATGACATTGCAAATCACTTATGTGCGCATATTATTTGTTTGATATAGGAGTTGATAACGAGCAGATACCTGAGGAACCGGACTTGGAGTCTGTTGGACAATTCCATAACTGAAAATCGGCTAAGGTGAGGATGGATAACCTTGGATATGTGCCTGTAATACTGTGTTTGTTTTTGTTGTTTGATTGAACTGCTGAATTGATTATCGACTGTTATTTGATTGCTGTGGAAATTGTTGATGTTGTTGTTGGATTGTGTTTAGACTTGTGGATATTGTGTTGTATAATGTTGAACTGTTGGCTGTGATTAATTGACGTTATGAGTCTGTTGATGATTTAATCTGAGAAATAATCTGGAATAATGGAAAGTTGGATAATTGAGAATAGAGTAAAGAAACTGGACTGAAATTGAGATGATGATATAATTTGTCACGTGGAAAGTAGTGGTACGACTAGATGGTTAGAGGCTAGTTCTGTGGTGTCAGTTGTAGTTTAGTAGAATCATTGTGTTGTGATTGTCTGAGTTTACTTCGAAAGTATTACGGTTGATTATATATCTCTGTTTATTCTTCGTCGGTGAGCACTTCGGACTCACCCCTCACCTGCGGGGTTTCATCCCGTAGGTTTAGTTGCTACGTAGTTCAGGTACGACGTTCGATGGCTGCTGCTTTCCTCTCCACCTGACTCCGGATCCATACCTCCGCTGCATGTGCATTTAAGTCTTCCTCTGCTGTGTCATATATGTTGCTGTGTTGCTGCTATCCTTTATTGCTTTAATGTTGTCTATTTGGGTTATGCTGCTGTTGTTGTGTAATATGAGTGGATTGAATAATGGTCCCTGAGTATGGGTGACAACTGTAAAATACGATGTGCTGTTGTATTTGGATTTTCTGTGTAGTATTTTACTGCGATGTACTGCCTGAGCTGTTAATAAGAATAGTTTCGGCACGTGTTTATTGTGTAAGGTAAATACGGGTCGGGGCGCTTCATTTTGGTAGCGGAGCAGACAGTAGGTCATTAGCGACATAACTGTGGCTGCATTTGTGCATAAGATTTGTCACGACATGATATGACATGCATACATATACATTCTCATATAGGTACGAATGGATCCGGTTGGAGGGAATCAGCATGCTGGAAGTCACCTAGATGACGATCAGGTATCGGTGGATCAACCGCAGCAAGTTGCGGGAGGTCCGAAACACCTTCCGAATGTTCCTTTGGGAGACCCTACGCAGATGCTAAACGTGGTAACTCAGATTCTGCGAAGGCAAGATGCCAGAGATGCTCGTATCGATGCTATGGAAGCTCAGGAACAGGAAAACCAGGGACTAGTCGAGGATCCAGTGTATATGAAGCTGGAGAAGCTTGGAGCAGAGATTTTTACTGGTGTCACTACACCACAGGATGCTGATCGGTGGCTTAGATAGATAAACAGGGTTATGCTGAAGTTGACATGTAGGAATGACGAGTGGGCCAGATATGTCACTGCCATGTTCCGAGGAGATGTCATTGATTAGTGGGAGTCTACCACCAAGGACCTGTCGACACCTATCACTATGCCGTGGAACCAGTTCATGGAGATGTTCCGAAGGAAGTTTGTTTCTGAGGCGTACCAGGACCAGCTAAGACGAGAGTTTCTGGGACTGCAACAGGGACCAGAACAGACGGTCAATGATTATAAGATCAAGTTCAACCGCCTGTCCATCTATGACAGTGAGTTTGTAGCTACTCCGGAGGCCAGATGCAAACGTTTCTGGGATGGTCTTCGATCTGGTATCCAGACATTCATGGGGTGCATGGTCTATGAGACTTACCAGGACATGCTGACAGATGCCTTGAGAGCCGAGATTATCTGGCTGGGCAATGAGAGAGAGCAACAGGAGATCCGTAAGAGGCATGCTGCACAGAGTTCTGGGGGACAGAACAAGAGGTTCTAGACACCAGCGAACTGGTCAGGATATGGACAGAGCCGGTTCATGCCAGGGAGTCAGGGACGTGGATGGAACAATAACAACTACAACAACTGAGGCAGTTCTTGGACTCAGTCTGGAGGGACTTCATCTTGGAATGCTCGCCCGAGACCTTCTCTGTCTCTGGTGAGGTGCTATGAGTGTAACGAAGTCCGGCACTACTGATATGCTTGTCCCAAGTTGGGAAGGTCTGGAGGTACGGCACCTGTTCAGACAGTGCAAGCCTCAGTTGCCAGTGTACCTAGTGGTTCTGGAGTTGGCTGAGGCTGAGGACGTGGAGTTGTTCCTACTAGAACCCAGTCAGCCATGAACTAGAGTACAGCAGTGCCGAGAGCATTTGTGATCACCGCTGATGAGGATCCAGAGAATGCCGATGTTATAGTAGGTATTTTTACAGTCTTTGGTAGTACTGCTTATACTTTGATTGATCCCGGTGCTACGCATTCATTTGTTGCGCAAAGCTTTGCAATACTACATAACTGTACGGGAAAGAGTTTAACTTGTCCGATGAGGGTTAGGTTACCTGTGGGTATAGTGGTCAGGTTAATCCATGTGTGCAGAGACGTTTCACTTTCGTACGATAGCGAGGTTTTTCTTGCACGGTTGGTTGTGATGAACATGGGAGGTTTCAACATCATCTTAGGGATGGATTGGTTGTCCAAGTACAGTGCTATGGTGAACTGTCGAACCAAGGAAGTGCTGTTGACTTCCGATGGTGGGTAAAAGGTTTTGTTGACAAGTATTGGGAGAGTTGCTACTACATGTAGTTTCTCTGCTAATCAGGATATTGGGATGAAGTCGTTGGGTCCAGATGCTTTATTGACTCATGTCAAGGGAGAAGAAGTTGAGCTCCGATTTTGGGAGACATCATAGTTGTGAGGGAGTTTCCAGATGTGTTTTTAGAGGATCTGCTGGGATTGCCACCTGACAGGGAAGTCGAGTACACCATCGATTTGATGCCGGGAGTGACACCTTTCTCGATGGCACCGACAGAACTCCAGGAGTTGAAGAAGCAGTTGGATGAGCTGCTCGAGAAGAGTTTCATCAGACCTAGTAGATCACCGTGGGGATCACCAGTCCTCTTTGTGAAGAAGAAAGATGGCAGTTTGCGGATGTGTGTGGACTACCGACAGCTGAACAAAGTGACAGTGAAGAACAAGTACCCGCTTCCCAGGATTAATGACCTCCTTGATCAGCTACAGGGAGCTACTGTGTTTTCTAAGATTGATCTTTGATCTGGCTACCATCAGGTCAAGATTGCAGTGAAAGACATACCGAAGACGGCCTTTAGTACTCGGTATGGACATTTTGAGTTCACAGTGGTTCCTTTTGGCTTGACCAATGCACCTGCAGTTTTTATGTGCTTGATGCACTTGGTCCTGAACGAGTTCTTGGACAAGTTCGTGGTACTCTTCATCGACGATATTCTGATATACTCCAAGAGTAGGGAAGAACATGAGGAGCATCTGAGGGTAGTACTACAGAGGCTACGTGAGAAAGAGTTCTATGCCAAGTTCAACAAGTGTGAGTTCTAGCTTGAGGAAGTTGCATTCCTTGGACATGTTGTATCTGGGGATGGGATTAAGGTTGACCCTGCCAAAGTGAAAGCTGTTCTAGAGTGGGAGCAGCCCAAGACGGTACCCGAAGTCAGAAGTTTTCTTGGCCTTGCAGGATATTACCGGAGATTCATCGAGCGTTTTTCCTTGATAGCCAGTCCCATGACCAAGCTATTGAGGAAAGATCAAGCTTTTGTATGGAGTGATGCCTGCCAAAAGAGTTTTTATGAACTGAAGAAGAAGTTGACATCAGCACCGGTTTTGATAGTACCTAAGCCAGGAGTGGAGTATGTGCTGTTTTATGATGCTTCAGGTCTTGGTTTGGGAGCATTTCTGTTGTAAGAAGGCCGAGTGATTGCCTATGCTTCGAGACAGTTGAGGCCACACGAGAAGAATTACCCGACACATGATCTAGAGATGGCCGTAGTGATTCTTGCTTTGAAGATTTGGCGACATTATCTGTTTGGAGAGAGATGCCGGATCTTCATAGATCATAAGAGTCTCAAGTACATCATGACTCAGAAGGAACTTAACCTGCGACAAAGACGTTGGGTTGAGTTGCTGAATGATTATGATTGTACTATTGAGTATCACCCTGGAAAAGCTAATGTTGTAGCAGATGCTTTGAGCCGGAGACAACCAGAAGATGCTTCCACGACCTACTCGATGTCCTCACTCATCGAGTTAAGGAAGATGGGAGTTGATATGTCAGTGGACGAGACAGGAGCTTTGTTGACCCATATTGAAGTCAAGTCTAACCTGAGGGGCTGGGTTGTGGAATTACAAGATGGAGATCCCGACTTGATCAAGCTGAAGGAAGCAGTCCGTAGTGGGCAAGAAGACAAGTTTCGCATAGCTGAGGATAGTGCATTGATGCTGGGGAAATGTCTATGTGTACCCAGTGTTGGTGACCTACGCAGTCAGATCTTGGAAGAAGGACATATGACGTCGTATGCTATGCACCCTGGAAGCACCAAGATGTACCAGAATTTGAGGAGTCATTTCTGGTGGCCACGTATGAAGAAGGATGTAGCCGAGTATGTGGCTAAGTGTATCACTTGTCAGCAAGTGAAAGCCGAGCATCAGGCTCCAGAGGGAAAGATGAGATCGTTGACAGTGCCAGAGTGGAAATGGGAGATGATCACTATGGATTTTGTGGTTGGATTACCGTTGACCCGGAGACAGCATGATGCCATCTGGGTTATCGTTGATCGACTTACAAAATCAGCTCATTTCCTCCCCATCCGACAGACAGATACTCTGGATAAGTTGGCAAAACAGTATGTTGCAGAGATTGTGAGACTACATGGGATTCCTAAGTCCATAGTCTCAGACAGAGATCCGAGATTCACATCACGGTTCTGGAAGAGTCTGCAAGCAGCTTTGGGAACGAAGCTGAGTTTCAGCACTGCATTTCATCCTCAGACTGAGGGACAGTCAGAGAGGACTATTTAGACATTGGAGGACATGTTAAGGGCTTGTGCTCTTAATTTTAGTGGGAGTTGGGATCAGTATTTATCCTTAGCGGAGTTCACCTACAACAACAGTTTTCATTCTAGCATCGGTATGCCACCGTTTGAAGCACTTTACGGAAGGAAATGCGAAGTCCAGTATGTTGGGATGAAGAAGGTCTTCGCTTGATTGTGGGTCCAGATTTGGTCAAGCAGACAGTTGATAAGGTTCAGGTAGTTAAACAGAGTATGAGAGCAACACAGGACCAACAGAAGAGTTATGCTGATAAGCATCGCCGAGAGATGGAGTACCAAGTGGGAGAAAGAGTTTTCCTCCGAGTTCCACCTTGGAAGGGTGTTTTCAGATTCGAGAAAAGGGGGAAGCTGAGTCCCATGTCATCGGACCATATTAGATTGTAGAAAGGGTTGGACCCTAGATTACCCTTACCAGAGGAGTTGTCCAGGATTCATGATGTGTTTCATGTTTCCATGTTGAGGAGATACAGACCTGATCTGAGTCATGTGGTTACCACAACAGATGTTGAGTTCGCAGAGGATCCTACGTATACAGAATTGCCGGAGCAGATTCTTGCTTGGGAAGTCAGACAGTTGAGGAACCGAGTTATTCCTATGGTAAAGGTTAAGTGGAGCAAGCACTCTGCGAACGAGTCCATGTGGGAAGTTGAGGAGCACATGCGTTCTCAGTATCCGCACCTGTTTACAGCATCCGAGTGAATTTCGGGGACGAAATTCTTTTAAGGTGGGTAGGCTGTAACAGCCCGGGTAATTTTTACGATTTTACCGGTACCATAATAATTTATTTTACCATAATTTACCATTAAAATTAATCTTGGGTAATTAATTTATGGTAATTCGTGCATTGGATTCCGAAACCGAGCCTTGTCCCACGCTCGGGATTTTTCTGTGGATTTTTCGGACCAAGTTGGAATTTTTCGGGTCCAGGAATCTTCAGAAAAACCGGGTTTACCCTCGAGTTATCGGACCAGAAATAAACTCAAGGGGGTACATTAGTTATTTTTTGGTCCGGACGGGACACGCCTCACAAGCTGCACAGCACGAGGCAGCCGCCACCCACTGTGAAGCTTGTGAGTGGACTGTGCCACCCGTGAAAAGCCAGTACTCTGCCCGTGCCTAGCCCTTGTCTTGCACTGCATGCCATGATTCATTCTCTGCCCTTCTTTTCCTCTTCCTCCTGCCTATAACACACAACCACCATTTCTTCCTTGTTTCACCTGCAAAACCCACAAACCACCTACTGCAACCTTCACCACCTGCAAACCATATTCTGCACAACACCAACTACACACCTATACTAGGAAAAATAAAAAAAAAAACATAAACAACAAAACATAAACACACAACGCCGCCGTTTCTCCCCACCCCTCTCTTCTTTTTTTCTTTTTCTTTCTCCACACCACCGCCACCCGTGGCCGAGACTACCACCCCCCCTTCCACCTGCAACTGTCGCCAAGCCATCACCACCAAAGCCCTTCTCCTCTCCTCTCCTTCTCCCCTCGCTCGTCACTGTCGTCGCCGACGGGAGCCTCACTCCCTCACCCGATCTCCTCCCTCACGCCATCTCCTCCGTCGTGACAGCACCGACGCCGCCATCCTCCCATTGCTTGCGACGACCACCGCAGCTGCAGCGCGACGCCACCGCGCCTCGCCCTCTCCGTCGCGTCGCCACCTTCCCTTCCGCGTCGTCTGCCTGCGCCGTTGACGTCCTGCGCCGCCGCCTGCCTTAGGTGAGGAAGACGACCCTCAAAGCGCCTGGGTCGCGGGTCTTGGGCACCCGGGTCGTGGGTCTTGGGTGCCTGGGCCTTAGACCTTGGGCCTAGGCTGTGAGTATGGTCTTGGTTAGGGAGTGCTGGGCTGGTTGTGTGGGTTGTCTGTTGTGCTCGCTGCGTGGGCCTGCCTGGGCTCTATGCAGTGGGCTGGACAGTACTATTTGGCCCAGCCCAGATTAAAAAAAACAGAAAATAGAAAAAGAAAAAGAAAATATAATCTGGAAAAAAAATATAATTATGGAAGGAAAATAATTTTAGGAAATAATTATAACACTGGAATAACTTGGAAAATAAAAATAATTGGTAGAAAATAATATTTTTGGGGAAAATATGCTATATATGGGATAATAAATATTTTGAAGAATAATTTTGGAAAGGGTATTATCAAGGTAATAAAATACCGGAATAATATCCGGGTATAGGTATAAATATAGTATTATTTTTGACACTGGAAATAAATGGTGAATGATGATGATAATGGAGAATTAACCCGGGAAAGTAACCGGGATGAGTTAGTATTTATTTTTCGGTATACAGTAGTAGCATGACATTGCATATCACTTTTGTGTGCATATTATTTGTTTGATATAGGAGTTGATAACGAGCACATACCTGAGGAACCGGACTTGAAATCTGTTGGACAATTCCATAACTGAAAATCGGCTAAGGTGAGGATGGATAACCTTGGATATGTGCCTGTAATACTGTGTTTGTTTTTGTTGTGTGATTGAACTGCTGAATTGATTATCGACTGTTATTTGATTGTTGTGGAAACTGTTGATGCTGTTGTTGGATTGTGTTTAGACTTGTGGATATTGTGTTGTATAATGTTGAACTGTTGGCTGTGATTAATTGACGTTATGAGTCTGTTGATGGTTTGATTTGAGAAATAATCTAGAATAATGAAAAGTTGGATAATTGAGAATAGAGTAAAGAAACTGGACTGAAATTGAGATGATGATATAATTTGTCACGTGGAAAGTAGTGGTACGACTAGATGGTTAGAGGCTAGTTCTGTGGTGTCATGGCCGGTTTGGTTTGGTTGTTGGGGATGTTGATCTCGAATGATATTGTTATTGGGATGTTGATCCTGGATTTGTTGATATTGGGATGTTGATCCCGGATTGGTTGTGATTGGGATGTTGATCCCGGATTGTGATTTGGCCTGGTATCTGGAATTAGTTAATAACCAGGTACGACCTTAGCTTGTCCAGTGACGGGGCCCGGAAGATAAAATTGGTAATAATAATAATAATAAGCATTCTTCTGGTCTTGGCTCAGTTGTAGTTTAGTAGAATCATTGTGTTGTGATTGTCTGAGTTTACTTCGAAAGTGTTACGGTTGATTATATATCTCTGTTTATCCTTCGTCGGTGAGCACTTCGGACTCACCCCTCACCTGCGGGGTTTCATCCCGTAGGTTTAGTTGCTACGTAGTTCAGATACGACGTTCAATGGCTGGTGCTTTCTTCCCCACCTGACTCCGGATCCATACCTCCGCTGCATGTGCATTTAAGTCTTCCGCTGCTGTGTCATATCTGTTGTTGTGTTGCTTTTATCCTTTATTGCTTTGATGTTGTCCATTTGGGTTATTCTGCTGTTGTTGTGTAATATGAGTGGATTGAATAATGGTCCCCGAGTATGGGTGACAACTGTAAAATACGGTGTGCTGTTGTATTTGGATTTTCTGTGTAGTATTTTACTGCGATGTACTGCCTGAGCTGTTAATAAGAATAGTTTCGGCATGTGTTTACTGTGTAAGGTAAATACGGGTCGGGGCGCTTCATATATACTTTTTAACTAAATTTTTAGTGTCATAGATATATAATGTAGAACATATTATTTACAATCAACCAAATGATTAAATTTTTAACATTTTTTTGTTATTTATATTTTTAAAAAAATTTAGTTAGTAATATTAACACTATTAGTTTATAATTTTTTCCTTTTCAAAATAATTTACAATAATAATTTTAAAACTTTTATATGACTTTATATTTTTAAAATATGTATATTAAAATTATTTATTCTTTCAATTTGTCTAATTTTTTCATATAGATTATATTTAATTTAATTCATAAAATACTATAAATAATTTTATCTTTTAAATTTTATAATGAAAGGGTAGTTATTCTACTAAATATTTTACTATTTTATTATTTACATAAGTTTTATATTTTCTTATAATCATTTCAAAATCCTTTCATTTCTCTACTTATTTACTTATATTAGCATTTTGACTTTACCATTCAATTTTTTGTTCATTTTCACTTTTTTTCCTTGATATATAGCTTTGTTTAGTTTAATTTTGAAGATATAATAGAAATTTGTAATAAAACAAGTTTTTAATAATTTATTTTTCATTCAAAATTCAAGTTAATTCGTCAATACTTCTTTTTATTGTTAATTTTTAGATATAGTGTTATTTATTACGCCAACAATAATTGTATTGTATTGACATCTCCTTCGAGCTCCATCTAAGGGTTCAAGGATTCGAACCCAATGGTGAAATTGAGGGTAGTTTGAGGTTGAGGTCGTGGTGCTCAGGTATCTGCTCGTTATCAACTCCTATATCAACAAATAATATGCACACGTAAGTGATATGCAATGTCATGCTACTACTGTATACTGGAAAATAAATACTAACTCGTCACGGTTACTCCCCTGGGTTATTTTCTATCATCATCATCATTCACCATTTATTTTCAGTGTCTAAAATAATACTACACTTATACGTATACCTTTACAATACCTACTTTGATAATACCCTTTCCATATATTTTTTTCCTACAAGTATTTACTTCCCAAAATTATTATTTACCAATTGTATATATTTTTTTCCGTAATATTATTTTCCCATATTATCTCCCAAAATCTTATTTCCAAAACTATAAACCTTTTTACACTTATTTCCCAAAATATTATTTTCCTTTTAATTCCTATTTTCCAGATTTTATTTTTTTTTTATTTTTTTATTTTTTTAAAAAACTGGTCTGGCCCCAAATAATGCAGCCCAGTCCTAATGGGCTGGCCCGATAATTCGGGGTTAATCCTGACTTTTCTGAAGATTCCTGGACCCGAAAAATTCCAACTTGGTCCGGAAAATCGGCAGAAAAATCCCGAGAGTAGGACAAGGCTCGGTTTCGGAATCCGATGCACGAATTACCATTAATTAATTACCCAAGATTAATTTTAATGGTAAATTACGGTAAAATAAATTATTACGGTACCGGTAAAAAAACGTAAAAATTACCCGGGCTATTACAGCCTACCCACCTTAAAAGAATTTCGTCCCCGAAATTCACTCCGGTGCTGTAAACAGGTGCGGATACTGTGAACGCATGTGCTCCTCAACTTCCCATGTGGACTCGCTCGTAGAGTGCTTGCTCCACTTGACTTTCACCATAGGAATGACTCGATTCCTCAACTGTCTGACCTCTCGGGCAAGGATCTTCTCCGGCAATTCTGTATACGTAAGATCCTCTGCGACCTCAACATCTGCTGTAGTAACCACATGACTCGAATCAGATTTGTACCTCCTCAACATGGAAACATGAAACACATCATGAATCCGGGATAACTCCTCTGGTATGGATAGTCTGTACGCCAAGGGTCCAACCCTTTCCACAATCTCATATGGTCCAATGTACCTGGGACTCAGCTTCCCTCTTTTCCCGAATCTGATAACACCTTTCAATGGTGCAACTCAGAGGAAAACTTTCTCTCCCACTTGGTACTCCATCTCACGGCGATGCTTATCAGCATAACTCTTCTGTCGGTCCTGTGCTGCTCTCATGCTCTGCTTAACTACCTGAATCTTGTCTACTGTCTGCTTGACCAATTCTGGACCCACAATCAAACGGAGACCTTCTTTATCCTAACATAAGAGACTTCAACATTTCCGTCTGTAAAGAGCCTCAAACGGTGGCATGCCAATGCTGGAATGAAAACTGTTGTTGTAGGCGAACTCCGCTAAGGACAAATACTGATCCCAACTCCCACTGAAATTAAGAGCACAAGCCCTTAACATGTCCTCCAGTGTCTGAATAGTCCTCTCTGACTGTCCGTCTGTCTGAGGATGAAAAGCAGTACTGAAACTCAGCTTCGTCCCCAAAGCTGCCTGCAGACTCTTCCAGAAGTCTCACGATGGACTATGGACTTAGGAATACCATGAAGTCTCACGATCTCTGCAACATACTGTTTCGCCAACTTATCCAAAGTATCTGTCTGTCGGATGGGGAGAAAATGAGCTGATTTTGTAAGTCGATCAACGATAACCCAGATGGCATCATGCTGCCTCCGGGTCAACGGTAATCCAACCACAAAATCCATAGTGATCATCTCCCACTTCCACTCTAGCACTGACAAAGATCTCATCTTCCCTGCTGGAGCCTGATTCTCTGCCCGATTAAATCCTTTACCATGCTGCAGCACTAGGGATTCGAACTCGGGACGTGATGCTTTTTATCCCCCTCAAGGAGAGCAACTTCACCAATTCATCTGAAAATTTCGTCCTCGAAATTACAAGATATGAAAATCAGAACAGATGTGGATACTGCTCTCTCATATGGGACTCAACCTCCCAGGTAACCTCATTCGGAGAATGACGGCTCCACCTAACCCGAACCATTGGATTAACACGACTCCTCAACTGTCGCTCCTCCCGAGCTAGAATCTCAACCGGCTCCTCCACATAGGTCAAATCCTCTGAAACCTCCACCTCTGTCGGGGATACAACATGACTAGGATCAGACCGATAACGCCTCAGCATCGAAATATGGAATACATCATGTATGCGCAACAGCTCCTCTGGTAAAGCCAACCTGTAGGCCAGCAGACCAATCCGCTCCATGATCTCATAAGGACCAATATAACGAGGGCTCAACTTGCCCTTCCTCCCAAACTGGATAACACCTCTCCAGGGAGCAACACGGAGGAAAACTCTGTCTCCTACACTGTACTCCATCTCCAGACGATGCTTATCGGAAAAACTCTTTTACCGGTCCTGAGCAGCTCTCATGCACTGCTTAACCACCTCGATCTGATCAACAGTCTCCTGGACTAGGTCCGGACCAACCACCTGTCTCAGACCTTCCTCATCCCAACAGATCGGACTACGACACTTCCGCCCATACAAAGCCTCATAAGGCACCATCCCGATACTGGAGTGATACCCGTTGTTATAAGCAAACTCAACCAACGGTAATGTCTCATCCCAAGAACCACTAAAATTGAGCACATAGGCTCTAAGCATATCCTCCAGTGTCTGTATAGTCCTCTCTGACTGCTCATCGGTCTGCGGATGGAATGCAGTACTGAAATTCAGCTTAGTACCCAAAGCTGACTGTAAACTCTTCCAGAAGTGGGAAGTAAACCTCGGATCCCTGTCCGATACAATGGATAGTGGAACTCCATGTAGACGGACAATACCCGAAACATATAACCACGCCAGCTTATCCATTGTATCCGTCTACTGAATCGATAGGAAATGAGTTGACTTGGTCAACCTGTCAACAATGACCCAGATGGCATTATGTCGACCCCGGGTCCTCGGTAACCCGATCACAAAGTCCATAGTGATATGCTCCCACTTCCACTACGGAATTGTCAAAGATCTCAACTTACTGGCAGGAGCTTGATGCTCGGCTTTCACCTGTTGACAAGTCATACAACGAGCCACAAACTCCGCAACATCCTTCTTCATCTCGGGCCACCAATAATGACTCTTCAAGTTCTGGTACATCTTGGTACTACCAGGATGCATAGCATATGGCGCATTGTGCGCTTCATCCATAATCCATCTCCTTAAATCATCGGCATCCGAAACACACAACCGATCACCGGTCATCAAAGTACCATCCTCTCGGACATAGAAACTAGAACTCTCTCCACCGAGAGCCTTATCCCGCAACTCTGCCAAATGAGGATCACTATACTGCAACTCCATGATTTTATCCCTCAAGGTCGGCCAGATGCTCAAACTGGCTAACAACGCCCCAGTAACATCCACCTCCAACTGTGCATCCAAAGACCTCAGCTCCACCAAGGAAGGCAAAGCATAAGAAACTGGGTCCTCATCCGCAGAAATCACTCTCTTCCGACTCAATGCATCTGCAACAACATTGGCCTTGCCCGGATGGTACTCAATAGTACAATCATAATCCTTCACAAGCTCAATCCAGTGTCTCTGCCTCACATTAAGCTCCCTTTGGGTCATGATGTACTTCAAACTCTTGTGATCCGTGAAAATCCGACACTTCTCACTGTACAGATGGTGTCTCCAGATCTTTAGAGCAAAGACCAAAGCAGCTAACTCCAGATCATGGGTCGGATAGTTCCTCTCATGAGTTTTCAACTGTCTGGAGGCGTAAGCAATCACCCGACCCTCCTGCATCAAAACACATCCCAAGCCCAGACCAGAAGCATCACTGAACACCGTGTACTCCACTCCGGGTCTCGAAACAGTCAAAACCGGTGCAGAAGTCAACCGACTCTTCAACTCCTCAAAACTTTTCTGACAACGGTCATCCCAAGCAAAAGTACAGTCTTTCCTCAACAGCTTAGTCATGGGACCCGCTATTAAGGAAAAACCCTCAATGAACCTCCGGTAGTAACCAGCAAGTTCAAGAAAACTCCGTATCTCAGATATACTCTTCGGTGGCTCCCAATCCATGACTGCCTTAATCTTGGCCGGATCCACCTTAATGCTCTCACCGGACACAATATGCCCAAGAAACGCAACCTCATCCAACCAAAACTCACACTTGCTAAGCTTGGCATAGAGTTGTTCTTCTCTCAACCTCTGTAAAACCTGCCTCAAGTGGTCCTCATGTTCGACCTTACTACTCGAGTAGACCAGAATATCATCAATGAACACTACCACAAACCGGTCCAGAAATTCATGGAAGACCTGTTGCATCATACACATGAACACTGCCAGTGCATTCGTCAAACCAAATGGAACAACCACAAACTCATAATGACCATACCGAGTGCGGAATGCAGTCTTCGGTATGTCTTGCTCTGCAATCCGAACCTGATGGTAACCAGATCGCAAGTCAATCTTCGAGAATACAGATGCACCCTGCAACTGAACGAACAAGTCATCGATCCTAGGCAAAGGGTACTTGTTCTTCACAGTCACCTTGTTCAACTGTCTATAGTCCACACACATTCGCATACTGCCATCCTTCTTCTTCACAAACAAGACCGGGGCACCCCAAGGTGAGATGCTCGGTCTAATGAGCCCTTATCTAACAACTTATCCAGTTGCTTCTTCAACTTCTGAAGTTCTGTCGGAGCCATTCTGTAGGGCGGTATAGAAATAGGCGCAACTCCCGGTACCAAATCAACTGTATGCTCCACCTCCTGCTCCGGAGGCAACCCAGGTAACTCATCAGGAAATACATCGGGAAACTCCCGAACAATTGGAATATCCTCCACTCCAGGCACTGGTACCGAAGAATCGACCACATGAGCTAGAAAAGCATCACAACCCTCTCGGATCATCCTGAACAACATGCCGATAGAGCTCTTCGCTCTCCAACGAACACCAATCTACGCCCCAACAGAGAAGACAAAGACACCTCCCTGGCCCGACAATCAACTACTGCCTGGTGTCTGGACAACCAATCCATGCCTAGAATCACATCAATCAGAAGGAAAACTCTCACTATCATACTCTATTGATACATCTCTACAAACTCGATCAACAACTACTATATCACCTGTGGGTAAACGGACTCTCTGGGGTCTACTAAGGTTATCATCTTCTATGTTATGAGTGGTCATGAATGCACGCGATACAAAAGAATGTGTCGAGCCTGGATCAACTAAAGCATGTGCAAACTGACCAAAAACCATAAATGTACCTGTTATAACCTCTGGGGCATCAGCAGCCTCCTCCCGGGTGATGGCATAAACCCTAGGAGCTGCAGCAGACTGAGTCGCACCCCCGCGGTTCGAAGCTCCAGAACCCCCACGACCTCGACCCTGCTGTCCGCCACCCCTACTCGGACCAGAAGAAACAGCACCACTAGCCACAGAACTCTGTACTGTATACGGGGAACCACTGCCATCGTTATCCTTAATCCACTTGTAGCAAGATGACTTCTGATGTCCCAGCTTATTGCAATACCAGCATATACCCGAGAATCGTGCTGAGAAACCCCGTCTCTGGGACCCAGACTGATAGGATCGTCCTCCCAAGGATCTGTCTGGTCCACCCTGATAACTCTGTCCTCGAGACTTCTTCAAACCTAGGTAAGAAGAACCCTGTCCACCAGAATAATCTGCACTGCCGGCATCAGAATACTGCCTCTTCTGTCCTGAAGCAGATGACTGCTTCCTCTGCTCGGCTGTCCGAGCCTCCTTCCCGATCAACTGGACTCTCTCAGCATCAAAAGCAGCCTCACACACTGCCTCCCAAGTCTTGTGCCCTCCACCAGCCACAGCTAACGCCAACTCTGTACGTAAGCCGTTAACAAACTGCCTACACTTAGTCACCTCATCGGGCACAAACTCCCTAGCATAAGAGAGAAGAATGCTGAACCGGATCCTGAAAGCTGATACAGTCTCATCTAGTCCTTGCTTCACCTCAAGAAAATGCTTCTTCTGCTCCTCCAGAAAACCAACAGTAAGGAACTCTTTGTAGAATTTCTCCTTGAAATCCTCCCAAGGCATCTCCACAGGCTTCGGTAGGTTGGCCACAAGTTCCTGCCACCATGTCAATGCATACCCCGTGAACTTGTGTGCCGCAAATCGAGCCCTCTGCTCAGGTGCACAGGTGAACTTCTCCAGAACATTTTCCACCTGGCGGAACCAATCATCAAACTCCTTGGCTTTGCCCTCTTCACCAGAGAATTCCTTGACTGCCGACTTATCCATGTGCTTATACCCACTCTCCATACCACCTGCTGCAACAGGTGCTACTGGCTGGGCACCCTGCTGCTGCTGCTGGAACTGTTGCCACTGCAGAAAGGCCTGATACTGCTGGAACGCTGGGTCCACAACAGGCGGTACGGGTGGCACTACATTCTGTTCCCCTCCACCTGCAGCATTATTCCCTGCTGTATTATTATTCTCCTGACCAACGGGAACCTGCATCACCGACACATTGTCGGAGACATGAGTAGCGGCGTCATCCTCAGCATTGTGCTGCCCCTGGTGATCCATATCAACGCCTATATGAATGCAAATGAGTCAAAAACACTTTTAAAGTCATAAATCCTGAAACAGGCTTAAACTCAGAATTCACTTTGAAAACAAAGTTTAAAACACTTTTAAAACCAAGGATCTGAAACTTGGCTCCGCTACCAAGCTGAAACACCCGTGTCCCAAATTTACAATAAAATACTCAAACACAAGGAATTTACCAAAATACCCCTGAAACCCAGGACACGAAATCCAATATCAAAACATTAACTGGAAAGAAATTCTTAATATTCCGAGATGTCATGAAGAACAAAAACAAACCGGCTTAACAAGCCACAAGTCAACCCGGCATCCTGCCGATACATCATCAAATATCAAATCCCGGCAACCCGCCGATAAAATAATCAAACCAAAAATGACATCTCAACAAAATCCAATGTAGCGGAAGATAAAGTTAAAATAAAACAAAAGTAGAAAATGTTATAGAAGTCGGCTCTATGGATCCAACCGGGAGAAGAAGCACAGCTACCTGCTGGGATATCCACGTCCGTACTCCGGTAAGGAAGAAAGAGACTGCACGCTAACTAAGAGTCTGAAAAACAACGTTGGCGATTATGTGAGTCGCCTACTCAGTGAGCAGTATAAATCTAGTTATGTAGGTGTGCAAAGCAAGCTCAAAAGGAAAGTAGAGATACAAACACTAGTAAGCAAACACACAACAATCAGTACTAACATGCCAACCACATAAAGCAAACAGTTTATATTTCTCATCTGATGTGTGTTAAGTTTTCTTATTATATTTATTATTTAGGGCCCCCTACTGTGTGCGTCGAGCTCGGTCCCGTCTCATGAGACAACCAGGCAAAAGCCCAATAAAACCAGGCACGAAGCCCAAACATATCCATAGAGAGAGAGAGACAGAGAGAAAGAGGGAGGTAGAAAGGGAGAGGTAGAACCGGTCATCACAGACCCATATGCTAAACTGCATATTCCATGCTATCCCGCATGCAAACCCGTGGGGTATCACTTCCCGCTCGAACCAACCGGTCATCAGCACACAGTAGCCTATCTTCTACTGTACATTATTCTTATTCACAAATTATGAGTTCATGTGTGCCAAGAGTTGTGATCTAACAGGGTTGTGTGAATAATCAACTCAACCAAATATCCGGGTCTCCGACCCACAGTACATCACACAAATCACCCAAAATCACTCCACATGCTATATTCCATAACAATCCAAAAATTCATACTCATCCAGCAAATAGTAACACAAAGGCACACAATACGGATCACAACATGTTAGCAAACAAGGCATGCAACTCAAACAGACCAGTCCAACAAGCTCATGCATACAAACATAAAAAGACGTATAAAATCACCACAACGACGATTGTCCTGTGGAGCTTTCCCCAATACAAATCCTCCAGCTCCCGAGGTATTACCCGTGCCTGAATACGCCACAATAATTACAAAATATTTACAACCAAACCGTGCATGCATGATAACTAAATGCTCAACTGAGTTAAACCCGACCCTAGCTAGCCAATTATGTAATTTCTGGGTCTAAGCCCAAAAGGTAACTCCAAAGAGATTGGGACCTAATGTGCTCCGGGCTTAAGCCCAACTAAGTCCATAAATAGCCCCCGGGCCTATGGCCCATTCATTATGTCCTTAACAAGTTCCCGGGCCTAAAGCCCATCTAAGTCCAAATTCAATTCCGGGCCTAAGGCCCACTTCCTTAAGTCCATAATTAACCAAGTATAAAATTGGGCTCAAAGCCTGTTACTTAAATCCAAGGGTTATTCATAAGTTAAATATTGAGCCTGGGCCCAGTTCCTCTAAAACCGTTCTAAGGTCAACCCGAGCCCAAATGTTCCCGGCCTATGGTTCTACCCGTGTCGGTAATTTCCCGGCTATATTCCACATACTTCCCGTTCTCGATTTCTATTATGTATATTACCAACAATACATAACCCAATCCGAAAATATAAGTACATGCCATGAATGAATACAAATTACACAACATCGGTAATACCATTAAATGCTGGAATTTAACCCGAGCCTTCGCCGGAAAAATCCCGAGCCTCGCCGGATTCCGATCAACTCGCCAGGAAACCCCACAACAACCAAGACAACAGCCACAACAATTCTGTCATAACCGAAACCTTCCAATTCAACCACAAAATCCTCTAACAAAGGAGAAACGAGAGAGATAGTTATGCATCACCTGAAATGCTTACCAGAATGCGAATCCTAGCTGCCAAAATCAAGTCTGAAACAAATCCTCAATCGGGAGCAGCCACAACGATTTTACTGCCTCCGTCAGGAACGAACCCAACACCCGATCAAACCCAAACAACCAACACTGCCGCCGGGAACAATACCATCCGCAGCCACTCACTGCCGGAACGACACATGCAACCACGCACCGCCACAACCGTCCACGGCGCGACAACCACCAACAACAACCAATCTACATAACACCGCTGGCGATCCAAACCAGGGCAACAACACAGGACACCCATCAACAACAATAAAATGAAAACAAGAAAAGAAAAGAAATAGAAAAGAGGTGGTGCAGCGACCTACCGGTATAAGGACGGCGACGACCGGACTTGGCCCCAAGCTCTCCGCCGTCAGCCCTCAACTGCCACTTCTCCCGTCCCCCGATGCGGCGCAAAGCCAACGCCTTGGCTTGCGAGTGCCGCGGCGACTCCACCCCGAGCAGCAGTGCGGCGAGAGCGAGTGAGGGAGATGGTGGTTGATGAAGACGAGAGGGAGAGAGAGAGAGAGAGAGAGAGAGAAGAGGAAAAGAAGGAAGGAAGGCGTCGTCGGGTGAGAAAGAGAGGAAGAAGAGAAAAGAAAAGAGAAGAGAAAAGAAAAAGAAGAAAGGAAGCGGCTAGGGTTTGGCCGCCCTAGTGGACGACCTGTCGTTCCCCTTAGGCGCGGTCAACCCCCTGGTCAACGCGTCCCTCTTTTTTTTTTAAAAAAAAAACCAAAACGACGTAGTTTCACTGAAACTACTTAGAAACTCATCTCCCAACTTCGAATCCCGATTTAACTCCAACGAGGGTTCGATAAGGAAGGGACCTGACATAGAACTCAATAATTCGAGGTACAATAATTTATTTCCTTGCCCAAAAATCCAGAAATTCCTCAAGGGCAAAAATGGAATAAAAATTCCGAAAATTCCATAAATTAAATTATGAAAATCCGGGGTGTTACATTCGGTATGTCCTTCTCTGCAATCTTGACCTGATGGTAGCCAGATCGAAGATCAATCTTAGAAAACACAGTAGCTCCCTGTAACTGATCAAAGAGGTCATCAATCCTGAGAAGCAGGTACTTGTTCTTCACTGTCACTTTATTCAGCTGTCGGTAGTCCACACACGTCCGCAAACTGCCATCTTTCTTCTTCACGAAGAGGACTGGTGATCCCCAAGGTGATGTACTAGGTCGGATGAAACCCTTCTCGAGTAGCTCGTCTAACTGCTTCTTCAACTCCTGGAGTTCTGTCGGTACCATCCGATATGGTGCCATCGAGATAGGTGTCACTCCTGGCATCAAATCGATGGTGTACTCAACTTCCCTGTCAGGTGGCAATCCTGGCAGATCTTCTGGAAACTCGTCTGGAAACTTCCTCACAACTATGATGTCCCCCAAAACCGGAGTCTGAACTTCTTCACCCTTGACATGAGTCAACAAAGCATCTGGACCCAATGGCTTCATCCCAACATCCTGGTTAGCAGAGATACTACATGTAGTAGCAGCTCTCCCAATACCTGTCAATAAAACCTTATGTCCACCATCGAAAGTCAACAGCACTTCCTTGGTTCGACAGTTCACCATAGCACTGTACTTGGACAACCAATCCATCCCCAAGAAGATATCGAAACCTCCCATGTTCATCACAATCAACTGTGTAAGAAAAACCTCACTATCGTATGAAAGCGAAACGTCTCTGCACACATGGGTTAACCTGACCATTATACCCGCAGGTACCTAACCCTCATCTGACAAGCTAAACTCTCTCCTGTACAGTTATGTAGTATTGTAAAGCTTTGCGCAATAAACGAATGCGTAGCACCAGAATCAATCAAAGTATAAGCAGTACTACCAAAAACTGTAAAGGTACCTGCTAAGACATCAGCATTCTCTAGATCCTCATCAGCGGTGATCACAAATGCTCTCGGCACTGCTGTACTCTGGTTCATGGCTGACTGGGTCCTAGAAGGAACAGCTCTACATCCTCGGCCTCGGCCAACTCCAGAACCACTAGGTACACTGGCAACTGAAGCTTGCACCGTCTGAACAGGTGCCGAACCTCCAGATCTTCCCAACTTGGGACAAGCATAACGGTAGTGCCCAACTTCGTTACACTCATAGCACCTCACCTGAGACAGAGGAGGTCTCTGGCTAGCACCCCAAGACGAAGTCCCTCCAGACTGAGTCCAAGAATTGCCTCGGTTGTTGTAGTTGTTGTTCCATCCACGTCCCTAACTCCCTGGTATGAACCGGCTCTGTCCATATCCTGATCAATTCGTTGGAGTCTGGAACCTCTTGTTCTGTCCCCCAGAACTCTGTGCGGCATGCCTCTTACGGATCTCCTGTTGCTCTCTCTCATTACCCAGCCAAATAATCTCAGCTCTCAGGGCATCTGTCAGCATGTCCTGGTAAGTCTCGTAGACCTTGCACCCTGGGACTGTCTGGATGCCAGATCGAAGACCATCTCAGAAACTTTTACATCTGGCCTCTGGAGTAGCCACAAACTCACTGGCATAGATGGACAGGCGGTTGAGCTTGATCTCATAATCGTTGACCGTCTGATCTGGTCCCTGTTGTAGTCCCAGAAACTCCCGTCTCAGCTGGTCCTGGTATGCCTCAGAAACAAACTTCCTTCGGAACATCTCCATGAACTGGTTCCACGGCATAGTGATAGGTGTCGGCATGTCCCTGGTAGTAGACTCCCACCAATCAACGGCATCTCCTCGGAACATGGCAGCGGCATATCTGGCCCACTTGTCATTTCTACATGTCAGCTTTAGCATAACCCTGTTCATCTGTCTAAGCCATCGATCAGCATCCTGTGGTGTGGTGACACTAGTAAAAATCTCTGCTCCAAGCTTCTCCAGCTTCATGTACACTGGATCCTCAACTGGTCCCTGGTTTTCCTGTTCCCGGGCTCCCATAGCATCAATACGTGCATCCCTGGCTTCTTGCCTCTGCAGAATCTGAGTTACCACATTCAGCATCTGCGTAGGGTCTGCCAACGGAATATTCGGAAGGTGTTCCGGACCTCCCGCAACTTGTTGTGGTTGATCCACCGATACCTGATCATCATCTAAGTGACCTCCAGCATGTTGATTCCCTCCAACCGGATCCATTCGTACTTATATGAGAATGTATATGAATGCATGTCATATCATGTCGTGACAAATCTTATGCACAAACAGACAGTCATACAACCACAGTTATGTCCCTAATGACCTACTGTCTGCTCCGCTACCCTTTCCATATATTTTTTTTCCTACAAGTATGTACTTCCCAAAATTATTATTTACCATTTGTATATATTTTTTTCCGTAATATTATTTTCCCATATTATCTCCCAAAATATTATTTCCAAAACTATAAACCTTTTTCCACTTATTTCCCAAAATATTATTTTCCTTTTAATTCCTATTTTCCTGATTTTATCTTATTTTTTTATTTTTTTATTTTTTTTTAAACTGGTCTGGCCCCAAATAATGCAGCCCAGTCCTATTTCTTAGACCCAACCCAGCCCCAGCTACAAGTCCAGACCCAAGTCAGGGCCCAGACCACAACAAGCCCAAGCCACTTTCGGCCCGGAGCCCGTGCGGCCTAGGACCCGACCCTGAGACTTGTCCGGGTCGTCCACGGGTCTGCTGCTCACCTTGGGCACGCGGTCGGCGACGCAACGAATGACGAGGCTGTCGGCAACATGGCGGCGCGAGGTGACGGCAAAGAGGAGACCGGGCGATACGAGGTGTGGCGTTGTCGCGGTGCAGCTGCGGTGTCGGCAAGCAAAAGGAAGGAGGCGGGTCCGATGGTTGCTCGACGGGTCTGCGGTGAGGAAGACCAGAGAAGGAAAAGAGAAGGGTGGCGGGCTCGGGCGGCGTGCTACGGTCTCGTCCCTGCTGCGTGACGGGGCGAGCGAGGAAGGGGAAGGGATGGGTGGCGGCAGGTGGTTCTCGGCCACGGGTGGTTGGTGGCGGCAGGAGAGGAGAAAAAAGAAAAGAAAAGAAAGAAAAAATAGGAAGGAGGGGAAGATGGGGTAAACGGCGGCGTTTGTGTGCTGGTGTGGTGTGTGTTGTTTGTTGTTTTTTTTTTCTTTCTTTGCAGGTTTCTAAGTGTATGTAGGAGATGGGTTTTTGTAGGTGAACAAGGTGGAAATGGCTACTGGGTGAGGGCTTGCAGGAGAAGGATTGAGAATGACGAGGTGGTGCAGGGAAAAGAAAAAGAAAGAATTCACGGGCTACAACTGGCGATGCACGGGTGGCACAGTCCACTCACAAGCTTCACAGTGAGTGGCGGCTACCTCGTGCTGTGCAACTTGTGGGTCGTGTCCCGTTCGGACCAGAAAATAACTAATGTACCCCCTTGACTTTATTTCTGGCCCGATAATTCGGGGTTAATCCTGACTTTTCTGAAGATTCCTGGACCCGAAAAATTCCAACTTGATCCGAAAAATCCGCAGAAAAATTCCGAGCGTGGGACAAGGCTCGGTTTCGAAATCCGATGCACGAATTACCATTAATTAATTACCCAAGATTAATTTTAATGGTAAATTACGGTAAAATAAATTATTACGGTACCGGTAAAAAAACGTAAAAATTACCCGGGCTGTTACATCATGCACCAAGGGGGGAAAAAATGGGTTATGGAGTTAACTCATTAACTGCAAAAAAAAAAAAAGAAGAAATTAATGGGTTTAGAGTTCAATTTATTACTCAAACCAGGAGGTTCGGTTTGTTCATTATTTTGCAACCTTAGACAAAATCTAATGATGTGATTATAGACTGTTGTCACCCTGTTTTGTAACAAATAGAAATAGGTTCTTAGATAAATATATTCCACTTAATTGTAGTTTTTGGGTAGAAATAAAATTAAGAGTTGTGGAGGAAAACAAAAAATTGAATACCCTACTCATGTGATTTTAGTATCGGTTGGATATGCTAGTAGATTTTGTTTTTTATATTTTAGTATGGCTAGTAGATTTTGTTTTGCTTTTTTTTAGTTTGTGTTACATATATAGAGAAACTACATGTCATATCATTCAAAAAAAAATAGAAGTAAAATATTAATTTATTATTATTAATACTAAGTAAGGCTATTTTTGTACTTTCGGCTGTTTCGCTGTGCTCGTGCTTTTATATATAGTATAGATAAATGAATTGAAAATATTTTTAAAAATTAAAAAGCATGTAAGGCCCACAAATATCTAACTGCTTTTGGTAGGGGTGGCAGGAGTTTTCCCGCTTCACAAAATGCACTATTTAATATAAACAACGTCCTTTGTGTGCAAAGGGGGCGTCGTTTCAGTGCAAGTGGGCCCACACACTCGCTTCCCTGATTGACAATATTTACAAGGAGGGTTTTCAAAATTAATATTTATTTTAAATTGGGGTGCAAACTTTTTGAAGGAGGTGTTTAATTGAACAAATCAATTTAGGGGTTAAAATTCAATAGCTTCTTCATGTATGGTATTTCCTTATCTCTCTCCCTCTCTCTAACTTGCAAGAAATTTCAACATGCCATCTCTATCATCCTCAACGTCATTTGAGTCTTCAAGACCAGCACACTTTGTTGCATCATAATCGATCCCATATGCGGAAGAGATTGTGTCGACGGTGGGGTAGAAACCCGATTTCAATTTACGAGGGGCTTAAGATTTCGTTTTTTTGTGGGCATAAATCTCCAAGATGGTACTCATGGAGCAACATCAATCATGATAGAAGATTCAATTCATATGCTTTTTTTTACAAGTGTGACTTCCATTTGTGGTTTGATGATAATTTTGAAGAAAAAACTCGAAGCACCTAGCCGGTTTAAGAAATAGGGAAAGACAACTCCTGCCAAAGAATATGGAACTATCAATGCTAATGGGTACATCTAGTTGTTTGTATCTCTTCCAACAACAACAAACAACTGCCCTCCAGTTGGCCCTTTAAGAAAACAACTATCTAATCTCAAGATTTGCTTGCAACCAGCTTTGAAACCCCACTTTAACATATTAAAGCAAATGTAGAACCTATTGAATTCATGTGGTCCATCTTCATCAGAGATGTCTAATGATATTGTGCTATCTAGGTTATTCTGCCCTCCAATCACCTTGGAACTACTCTCTAATAATATCTTTTATTTTCCTACTCTCTAGCTTGCTGCTTTCACTATTTGCACAGGTTTCAGCATTGTTGCAACAGATCCATGCTTCTTTGTGAGGTAAGCATCTACCACAGAACTCCTCACCCTACTGTTTGAGAAAGACCACGGACATGCATGATCCTTCTCATATTTTTTTAACACCCAAATGGAAGCTGGCTTATGATACGAAACCAAGACACACCAACCACAACCTTTGTCCTTACACTTGCCTCTTAGCCTATGTTTGTTATTCTTTTGCCATTTTATATCTCTCTACAATCTGATGGAGTATTCATCAACAGCTTATTTGGCTTCATCCCTACTATGAAAGATCATGCCCTCCTCAAAATATTTGACCTTGTTCTCTAGGTTGTAATACACCAATTTAGAATTTCTTCTAAACACATTATTATCATCATTACCGATGCCTTCACCATTATCATTATCATCCATTGATATAAAAGTATACTCATTTTCAGAAAAATATATTCATTTTCATTCCATTCTTGCCTTCTCAGATTCTTCAATATCCCACTGGGTACTACCATCATTTTTTTCCCATCAAAATTAGCAAAAGAGTCAATAGCACCATATTCTGGTTCACCACCATCAACAACACCATCTATCTATTCACTACCATCAACAACACCATCTACTTGTTCACAAACATTAGCTTATTGTTCCCCACCGGCATCATCTTCTTGTTCATTTTTGCCTTCTTCTGCATCAGACTCTGGATCATCTGGTAACAGATTAGGGCCAGCCTCGTTGGGATCCACCATTTGCACGCCTTCTACTCTTCTTCTCATGTAAGATATAATTGGCTCTCTGTCTGTAAACTTATATCTCATTGTGAACATCCAAATTTGGACCACTCATATTTGATTAATTTAAGCCTTTTTGTGTCTTGAATTAACAAAGTGTGGACCTTCCAAGAACAACCAGCCCATAAAACACATTCCTTGTAGCCCACAATTAGCTCTGATTTTTTAGAATTAATATTTCTATTTTTATGAAGGGTGTGTTTTATGGTAAATGATGTAAAAACTAAGCAATCTAGGTGTTTAATGCTAATGGAAATGATTTAAAGGATTGTTGTGAGGACCCAACCAAAAATTAATTTGATTCCTCACGACATCAAAGGAGTCGCCACCCCGAATTTTATTAAGGATAAAAATCAGGGAAAAACCTTGACACCCATTACCCACAGCAACCGGTCATATCGAACCAAAGATGTAGGATTCAGGGGTTCGTCACAGATGGGAAGGTGTTAGGCACCCATTCGTGTTGGGGCAAAATCGTGTGCAATTGGAGATCAATGTATGCCTTATGCAACATCAACACAACAACAAAAAAAATAGAAAAAAATAAAAACAAAATAGAAAATAAACACATAATTGAGCTCGAGATTCCACAACTAGAATCCACCTACGTACTCCAGCGACCGGATTCAAAGCTCACGTAGTTCTTTTATGGCATCACAACAGGACATAACATAACACAACGCAACACAACATAATACAACACAGCACAACACAACACAACACAACATAACACAACATAACACAACACATCACGACAACAACACCACAACATCACAGTAACATCATGACAACAGAATAGAGAGAAAAAGAAACAAATGATTTGGCTTGCATCCTGTTGTCAAACTGAGACTACCTTTGTACCCGTGTGATCGGGATCAAAGCCACGTAGTTCTAACATGGATTCACACAACAATCAAAGCATCACTATCAATAGCATCACAGCAATACATAACAGCAGCAAAATCAGAGATTAAAGGGTTAGGGTTAACTCTTTAGCTCCTGTGCATTTTCCACTCCTCAGCAGAATCCTGGCCCGAATTCAAGCAGTAGTTCGCTGCAAAAGGAGGCCATATCAGCATCTGGTGTCAACAAAAAACTTGTATATCTTTCTCTTAGCTTTCCACAGACACTAAGAACGCAACAATCTAACATCTACAGTCCGAGATATCACGATTTTCCCGAGACTACATAGGGAAGAACTCTCCTCTCGGGTTTGCACTCTCCACTCCAATGATTTTCTCCGATTGGCCTCCTTCTTGCTCTTCTCTTGATCTCCTTCTACTAGTGGGTTGTTGATACTCCTCTCCACAAAATTTCTCCAGAATAACAGCTCCTCTAATGCCTCCTAAGTTCAAAGAACTAGGGTTTCTCTAAGCACTCAAGGCTTAAGGTGTGTAGAGAATAATTCTAATCTGTGTCCTTATTGTGTGTAATGGGGGGTTTATAGTGTTTAGGGGGTAGGGGTTCGTCCTATTAATCTAAGGGTCGAGATTGAACCCCTAAATCTGACGGTTAAGAGCTAGGATTAGGAGAAAAATGAAAAAAGAAGATATTAGATGCATAGACCGCCATGGCCTCGGTGGTCATGTCGTTACGACCGCCAAGGCCTGACGGTCATCTTTCCTTGTCCGCCGGTAGTGGTGGTCATAGTTTCATATCCGCCACCAACTGTGCAAATTTTCTTTTTTTTCTTACTTTTTCTCCTCCAATCCGATTCCTAGTTGGTTTCCATGACATTCTAGAGTATTTCCTGACCCAGAAAACACCCTAAACTTGTATCCCACTCCAATAATTTTCCTTTTTATCAACCCCACATCAAATTATCCCTTTTTTTCTAATAAAACCTCCATAAAAACACATAATACTTAAAATATATATTTAATCGCAAATTTGCACAAAAATTAGGATTAAATTAGGCTGCAAGCAGTGTGTTTAAATGGGCTGCTACTACTGGAGAATCCATATTTTATTAGCCTAAACTTAATATTTATCTCTAAAAAAAAATCAAATAAATAATAAAAGACCAAAAATAAATAAAAAGAAATAAAAAAATAGAACACACTTATTCTACCACATCAAATCACAGATATATTCATGCCATCAATCAATCATATCATCAATCGAAGACATAAACATAATCATAGTTCAAAGCAACAGAAGAAAAAACATGGGTCAAATTTAGGTATTCACAATTGCCAATCAGTTAGGGAATGATTTCTGGGCTGATAAGCAGTAATTTGAGGCGTCAAAATCAAGCCGGGACTGAAAAAGAAAGAACGTGTGAACACTGTGCAGCTTGGGCGGCCATCTCGCCTTGACCGCCACCCATGGCGACCATGTGGACATGACCGCCGGCACCTAGCGGTCATTTTGCCATGACCGTCGGGCCATGCATCACTGTTACGTGATTTTTTGGACATTTCTTTGATTTTGCTCGATTCTAGCCAATTTTCTCCAGAATTTCAGCAAGAATCTTGCTCATTATGATGGTCTACGATCCCTACATCCTAGAACATTATAAATAGACCCCTTCCCTCACCCATTGAACACACACAAGAGCTCCCAAACTCTCATTTTCACACATACTAGAAAGCTTAGGTACTTGAAGAAACTCTACTTCTCCAAACCTAGAAACATTGTTTAGAGTTGTTATTCTGGAGGATTTTAGTAGAGAAGTGCTTCAAGAAGAAGTCAACAAGGAAAAATCAAAAGGAGATTGAAGATAGAGCTTAAGAGTGGAAGAAGATTGGGTTCCAAAGATACCCAAAGCAAAGGAGCTAGAGGAAGGCTACAAAAGGTAACTCTCATCCTTTTTATTTGATTCTTGCTGCAGATTTGTTCATGAACTAATGTTGCTATTGATGATGTAGTTGTGTCTGAAAATATTTTAGAACTATGTGGCTTTGACCCCGGTCACTCGGGTACGTAGGTAATCTCAAGTTGCCAATGAGATGCAAGCCAAATCCCCTCCTCTCCCCCATTCTTTTTTTGAATTTCAGTCTTTATTTTGTTTATGTGTTTGTTTCCACACTATGTACACACACTCACAAGGCATAGATACACTCTTCAATTGCACAAGATTTCACCCCCAACACGAGTGGGTTCCTAACATCTTCCCATCTGTGACGAACCCCCCAATTCACAATCTCTAGTTTGCTATTTCCGGTGCCTTATGTCAATTTTTAATGATTTTTTCTGGTTTTTCCTAAAAAATAAAACCAGGATGGCGACTCCATTAGTTGTTGGATTGACCCGAAAGAAGAAGGTGTAAGAACTAGGTGAGGAGGCCAAAACCCAACAAGGTTTGGCCCGGGACCTCACACTCATCATCTTCATTATCAGTTAACTTGGGGACAAGTACCCAGAATTTTTTATCAATATTTTGTGTCTGATCTAAGTCTTCTTCATTAACAACAACTCCCTTTAATTTTTCTTATACAAATTGTCTTTCTTCTTGTTGTGGCTCAGCTCCAGGTTGGATCACTTGAACATGGTCTCCTTTGTATTCTAGGTCATAGAAGCCATCATCACTCTCATTGTCACATTCAAATCCATCATAATCATATTTTTCATCTCACCTTTATAAGGTTCTCCTTCTTCTTCACCATCATTTTCTAAAACCACATTCACATCTTCATTTGTACCCACATCCTCAGCACTAATTAGGTCTTGACCATCATTTCTGCCCTTATCCTCACAATTATTCTTAGCGTTTAACACTCCTTTACCAACTTCACTGCTACTATCATTCATGTCAACCCCACCTCGAACCATGATTCCTAACTTCTCACACACTCTCTCAGGATTCTCCTCAGCCAAAAAGGGATAGTCTTCCAAACTAAGGGTGAGCATTCGAAATTTATATTGGAATATGTAATTTTCGGTATGGAATTCGGGATTTCAAAATTGTCCAAACCTTTATCCATGCTGAATTCCAAATTCCAATATCCAAAATTTCAAATTTCTGAATTTAATTTGGGCTAGTTCCAAGCATCCCGAATTTGTTATATTTTGTTTATTCTACTTATAAAATTAAAGAATCTAAAAATTTTGGATAAATTACCCTTATGCCCCCTATGTTATCCCAAAATATTTAGTTTGGATATCAGGCTACAGAATCCTCAATTTCACATCCAATCTATCCAATTTCGTTCAATTGACCCTCTCAATTATCCCAATTTTGTTCAATTCACCCAAAGTCAAAATTTGGCTACTATTCACCCAAATTAGCGTGTGCCTGAAGCTAACGTGACCGTGCCATGTGGCTGGGCGCCCCTGGTTGGCGCGCTTTTGTGTTTTGACCCAATCGAAAGCCAACACGTAGCACGTAGGTCCAGCCCCATTCGACCCAAGTGAACAGTGCCTTGACCCGCTATCTGGGGTACCCCGAACCCATTTTTGCCGCACAGAATCGCGCTAAAAGCCCACTTTCTAACCTAGTTTTTCCCCCTCTCTCTCTCAGCCCGAATTTCGAACTTTACTGTCGTTCGCTTTAATTTCTTTTACCTTTTTTCTTTTACCATTTTTTTCTTACTCGCTTGAACTAACTTAGTTACTTGAACAACGTTTTTTTTAGAACCAAACTGACTTTAACTTAACTTGCTAATTAGATTTTATTTTCTTTTCGTGATGAGATGAGTTCATCTGGGTCATTCAATTTCAGGAATGAGTGGGAGTCATGTCTCTATGATTGTGATGATCTGACACCATTGCATCTCTTAACAACTTCTGACAATCCAGAAAGGCAATTCTATAAGTGTGGTAGGTTCGACAACACACTGGGGAGGATGTGTAATTTCTTCATTTTCTATGATCTACCATTGACACGAAAAGTGAGAAATGTGATCTTGAGGTTGAAGGAAGAGAATACGGGGCTGCATTCTGAACTAGAGCAATTGTTTATGCAGTAAACAATACTGTCGGAGGAGAATGATAAGTTAAAGGTACAAGTGGAAATGCTTGAAACGGAGGCAAGAAATATGCGGATATCAGTGGTTGAATGAGATAGGGCCCGTTATTTTCTGCTTTTGCTCCTAGTCATTGTTGGTTCGGTTTTTTCCCGGTCGTAGATTATATCTTTGTCGGGCGTAGAAGATGTATGTGTGGAATGTTGGTCGCCGTAGAGTTTGCAGGGTTATGAATCGTTTAATTTGCTTCCACTGTATAAAATGGTAGTTAACAAGTTTATATTTCTATGGTTGTAGCATGTATTGGTTCAAGGACCAACTGTTTGAGAAAATGGCAACTTCGAGTGCAATGAGCATGTATTGGTTCAGGGACCAACTGTTTGAGAAAATGACAACTTCGAGTGCAATGAGCATGTATTGGTTCAGGGACCAACTGTTTGAGAAAATGGCAACTTCGAGTGCACTGAGCATGTATTGTAAATGAACAACTTTCTCTGGCGACTATTGGATATGCGATACCGATGCAAGACAGTCGATTGTACAGCACGTGGATTTACCCATTTACGTTTAAAAGAGGTTGGAAAATATTGTGGACATTATGTTGCACCCTATGTGTTTGATGAAATGCGACGGAACAGTGTTACAACCATTAAGATGAAAATAAACGCAAACTTGTTAAACACGCCGACTAATTGTTTGGAAAAAAAACTTAAAAAAGCGGGAGAAAGAATTGAAAAGGGAGGAAAAAATTGAAAAAGGAGGGAAAATTTATTTTAAGTTGAAATAGCTTAGGGCAGTGAAACAATGATGTACTATTTCAGCTAAAGGCAAGTCCTCTTTTTTTTGCAGGTTATCGCTCTTGTGTGGTTTAGCTCCAGAAATTGGGTAGGTTCCTTTTAGCCATTCACCAGTATGAGTTCTGATAGAGAAGGCGCGTACACCAATATCGATATGCCTGGAGACTTGGATGAGGGCAACTATGTGGTGGAGTGGGGTCAAGAAGACTTAGATGCGCCAGATCCCGATGTCGACATATTCGTGTGCGGGATGTTTGCTAGGCTATACAATGTGGCTAAGGTATGGTCTTCCCAAGCTGTCTCTTCTACTTTGTTGAAATATCACTTGAAGAATGCATGGATTAGGAAAGCTGAATTCAACGTTATTCGAAAAGAGAGAAACCTATTCGTAATTGGGTTTAAATTCAAGGAGGAGAAAAAACAGGTTTTGTAGGGGTCACTGTGGTTGGTCTCGAACAAGAATTTAATAGTTAAGGACTGGCCGTTGGAGCTTGCCATATCGGAAATCCCGATGAACATATCTTCTTTCTGGGTGAGGGTTCACGATTTGCCTCCCGATATGACTCAGTCTCATTGAGTTGCTAAAGTTGTGAAAGCTTTCAGTGGGCTTATTGAAATTGAAAATACTATTGAGAATTACCTGCTTTGGCATGGGTTTTCTAGGGTGAAGGTTGAGTTTGACCTCAATGGACCCTGGGTGGCTGGAATCTTTGTGCACGATTGGCTGGGCCAATCAACTTGGCTTAGTTTTACCTATGAAAGAATAGGGTCTTTTTGCTACCGTTGTGGGAAGTGGGTTCACATGGTCGAGGGATGCCTTGCGAAACCAAGAGAGGATGAAGGGCAGAGGACTAAGTCGAGGTTCAGTTTTGGTCCATGGCTAAGGGCTCTGGCACGGACTTCTGTGGATGAGTCCACTATTGATGCACAATTGGCAGCAAACCTCCACGACGGGTGGGTCAACTCGCTGGTATTGGTAGCTAAAGAAATTCCGAAAAGTATTCCGCTGAAGACTGCTGCCAAATGTGTTTTCCTAAAAAAACTGATAAGGACAACGAAGATGGTATATCATCCAGACTTGGGGGACATTGAAGAGAAGAAGGTGATCAACAATTACGGAATGGATTACATAGATATGGTCCTCTATGACCTGCCGTCTACTTCGAAACCGTAGCAGGAACCAATCGCAGGTTGAAGCTATATTTTGTGGTTTTGTAGGTTGTCGAATTGGGTTATAATTCTGTTGTCCCATTTACTAGCTGACTATGGTGTGTAGTATGATATGGTAGAATGATATCCTCAATAGGTATGTCCTTATTAACTATGTCTTGATGAACTATGTCCGGAAGCTTATGATGCTTATGTCATGTGTTTTAGAGTTTGTGGCCACATTGCTTATGCAATTAGTTGCGTTGATGGCATTGGTTTGTGTTATGTCTACAATGATATCACAAGTTGGCGGGTTTGCATACCAAAAATAACATAACTAAACTAAGAAAGCATTCAGTCTTATAGATACACAATTTAGGTAATTTAAATCGTCTATTTATGAGGGCACCCCATATTTTAGGTAAAGGATCAATTTCAGGAGTGTGGGTATCGTCATGTGTTGTCGTCGTGTGTTTGGATGCTGTAATCTTGTTGTTGATTCTATTGGTGTAATCTAGCTTTTGAGGTATAGGTATTGGGGTGGTGGAAACAAATTGACAATGGAGGCAGAAGGTTCTCGTTAAATAGGGAACACATTTTCCGCATATGTGTTACTCAAATATCCCTTTTTGTTATATACTATATAGGTTTTTGGCTTGAAATACTAGTTTTATTTTATCTTTGAAAAAGTGAAAAGAACTACGGAACATGACATAGGATCGAATCCTTCTTTTAAGCATTGTTGTTATGTGATGTTGTTTCCCACATCAAAAACTAGTGGGTAAATTTGGTGGAAAACTAATTGTTCTACCACATTGATTTAACATCAAATTTGGTGTTGATTTGTTGAGTTGGCCTTTTTTCCTCAGGAAAAGAGGGAAATTTTGCAACACATATATCTTTAATGCATGTGTGTGCCTTTAATGTAATGTTTCATATAATTTAAAGCAGCTATTAGATAGGCTTTGGGAAAATGAAAAGTTAGCATGCTTATTAAATCTGTTCAAGCATGCTTTGGCTTAATCAAGTAGTCCTATAAATATGTTCAAGCATGCCTAGGCTTATTAAAGTGACAGTTTCTCAGAAAAGAGGAATGCTAGCAACAGAAATTTGGAGAAGACATAAAGTTTTTTTCTAATTACGCAGTTTTATTCCAATTGTAGTTATTTTCTACTTTTAGTTATACGAGAGTTATTTTTTAGGTTTAAATTCTCGCCGAAAAATAAAGATAAATCCTATTTGCATTTAATTCCTATTAGATTTTGCTTTCCACCAATTTGTATTTAATGCATTTGGAACCACTTGCCATGTAGAGGTGAGAGCCTGTCCTTGGCGTCTGTAAAAGTTACCGCCGCTACTTCTAGTCAATCCGCCGATTGGAAAGGTTGATGTTCCAAAATTCACACATTCATTGACGTTAACAATTAGGTCAATCGAACAAGCACAACCTTCTCCTATATATAGGTTAACGTTTCCAACACTTGCAACACATAACCGACCTTTCTCTTTAGACTACATTGCAAGTTTACAATCAAAGTATGGCTAACCAGCAGACGACAGATAGGATTCTTCTCCTCGGAGATGTAATTAGGCGCCTGCAAGAGCACACAGATGCGATGGAAGCGATGTTTCGCCAACTGATTGAACAAACTTCTCGCATGACGTCGATGGTCCAAAAGCAGAACCGCATGATGGAGGTCTGGTAGGAGACCTGTGAGGACTACCATGACGATTAGATTGAAATGGCAAAACAATATAAAGATCTTCATGAAGAGAACAACCGCCTGAAGGAGGAGATGAAGAAGCACAGGGGGGGCTGATTAAGAGTTCAGTTTAAGTTTATTGCTTTGTATGTTTCCCTTTTGTTCAATAAAGTGTTTAAAAATACAAGTCTCTTTTCTCTTCTCCTATAATAGTACATCAGCTTGGGTTTCCTCTATTTCCGTTTAGTAACAAAACCTACAATCGCAGTTTTGCCCGTGATCAGATTGCTATATAATAGAGCATAAGTATAATTAGTATTAACAGAGAAGACGCTCGAATGTTGGACATAAATCAATCCGAAACTGACCGCAAATTCGAAAAATGGTGGATAATTTGTTTATCTTCAATGCAGTCGAATACATCTTGAGATAATGTAATTAATAATTCATAGCCCATTTGATCATTAGGGTGATATTCACAAATTTTTGTGTATATTAACTAAACCATAAAAAGATATAAATTTAAAATTAAACTAGAAATTAAATCAATGCTGAAGATGAGATACATTAAGTCATTAGTATAGGGGGTTGAATTAGCTAATAAGAGAATAACATTAAATTTTGTAACTCTTTTCGCGCCAAACCATAATAAAGACAAGGTTGTATTTTGTAACTGAAATCACACCAAAATCTAGAAAAACAAGGAACACTCAAATGCGAAAATGTAAAGCAATCCACATACAAGAAACAACACAAAGATTTAGAGTGGTTCCTCCTAAATCCTATGGGTACATCCACTACTCAAGACTCCCTCTTGAGATTTTTCAAATCCACTATATGGTTTCTTACAAGGTGAAACCCAACTTTTTTCAAAAGATCAAGCTCAAACTTTTACAAAAGTTTTTCCAAGGCTCACTCTCTAACCTAGACTTTTACAAAGGCTAAATCCAAACCTAATAAGAGTTTTTTTAAGGTTCAACTCTCCAACCTATACCCAAAGTTTTTTCCAATGCTCAAGCTTCAAACCTATCACTCACCCTTAAGTAAAATCTACCTAATCTCACTTAAGGAAGAATATTTTAATCCCACAAAGAGTGACTCACTCTTTGTTTTGAAGTTTAACTCAAGAATCTCACAAAGGTGTATAAGCACAATTAGCAAGCTCTAACACAATTACCCAAATCTTCAATTGCTTGCCTTATCTTTTGGAGAGAAATAACTTATATATGATGTACATAAAGGCTCCCAACAGATCTATTGAAGAGTAGGATAAAAGAGATCCTTATTCCAAAGAAGGGCTTAAGATTTGGTGGGAAATGACTTACAAAACTTACTGCCGAAGTAGCCAAATCTTCAAAATGCCACTTTGATGCTCCTGTGCCTTCTAAAATCCTTTCTTCACAGCTTGGCACTCCAATAAGATAAGAAAAACGACTAGTAGGCTTGATTGGTGGAAGTTTTGAGCTCCTCTCCATCTTCCTCTAATATGTGTACACTTGAAAGTGTACTTCCCTCTTTAACTCACAAATGGGTAATGGTTTGTCTTGTTTCTCCACACAGAACAAGAAAAACGTTCATAATCCTCTTTCTCTTCTGACCTTTACAAGTCTGAATTATTTCTAGAAAATAAGGTTCAAGGAGAAGAAATGAATAGTATAAGACAAAGAATGAAGAAGTCAACCAATACAAAAGAAGAGAGTCATTGAGGGGTTCCTTCCCTTTTTTTCTTCAAGCGCAATCACTTTTTTTAGAAACAAGTAGGCCATTCTATCTTTTTTTTAACCAAAACGACGTCACACATATAAGCAAAATAGATGAAATGAAAAGTGGCTTTCATACTTATATATGCAAGTCCAATGACTTATGACCTGATAAAAAAGTGATGATGGGCTTTTGCTACTTAACCAAAAACATGATGTGCCCAAATATACTGGATTAAAAAGTTAAAAAGAAATATAGCCCAAAAGTGATTAAGTCCATCATCCTATTACTGTGTTTGCTATACGATTTTAGACAATGGAAGAGATTTACAGATTTGACGATCAACCAAAAAGTAATCATTTAAGTATGAGATGATGTTGCATGACCGAACAATTAGGGCGTGTTCACTAATGAAAAAATACTCCAAATTTTCTAAAAATTTAGAAAATAGGACCAGAAAATAGAGTTTTGTGTTCATTAGATATCTTTTTCTAATTGAAAACTAGAAAACTAATTTTTTCAGTTTTGTAATCTACAACTAATTGGTAGAAAATAACAATAAGACATTTTTCACACTTTTATGTATAATTTATAAATTTGTTTTACTAATTGAAAATACACGTTTCCTTCATTCTCTAATTAATGAAACTTTCAATGAGACAAAAAAGTCCATATGAATATCTCGATAAGCCCAAACTAACCCTTATCTCATTTTTTTTTTTAGATTGTTGCTTTGCCTAAATCCATCTATCATCTCCTTCTCTTTTTCAAAATTTACTCCATGAAAATTCCTAAAAGATCTCTTAACTATGGGGATTGCTATAGTACCTAGGGCTATGTTTAGGGTACCAAACCCATGCTGAAGTGGACCAATGACAAAGATTGTTCTTCAGATGTTCTGGGAATCCCCAACCACCTCACCATAGTCATAATCTTGTAGGACAGACTCCATCATGTACAGGAAGAATCGCCCCTCAAAATGACATGGTTCCATCCAGTGGCCATAACTAGTTTCTTCAGGAAATTCAATGCCCTTGCAGTCACGCTGAAACGCCCCGACCCGTATTTACCATACACAGTAAACACGTGCCGGAACTGTAACGACCCAACCCAACAAAGCCCAGCATACAGTGTATACATCAGTAATTCTAGCTCAACAGCCCAAAATATAAACATCAATAACATCACAACCGGCCCAAGGCCCAACAGTAACAATAAGTAGCACAGCGGAAGACTTAATAACTCACAAAGACATTGTATGCGACACTGATGCAAACTATGGATCCGAGTCCTGTCCAAAGGATAACGCCACAGCCTGTCTGGAATGCAACATACCTGAACCACAAATAACTCAACCTACGGGATGAAAGCCCGCAGGTGAGTGGTGAGTCCGAAGTGCTCACCAACCAAGGATAAACAGAGATATGCAGGCAACCATAATACTTCAAAGAAGATAATACAGACAACAGTCACCAACCATACCAAAGAAAATACCGTACATGACATACCAAACCCAAAGACTCGTCCCAAACATACCAAAGAATCTATTATTATTCCAATTTTATCTTTTTGGGCCTCCGTCACGGATATGCTAAGGTCGTAATAGGTTATCAACGTGTTCCTGGTGCCAGATCAAAAAGAACCCAGGATCAACATCCCAATAACAATCTCAGGGATCAACACCCCATTCTCAATCTTAGGGATCAACATCCCAATCACAATCTCAGGGATCAATATCCCAATCACAATCTCAGGGATCAACATCCCAATATCAAATCTCAGGGATCAACATCCCAATCACAATCTCAGGGATCAACATCCCAATATCAAATCTCAGGGATCGACATCCCAATCAAACCGGCATCAACATGCCCATCACAAGTAACCCAGATCATGGCCACCACAAAACAGCCTCAAACCATCCGGTCGTACCTCTACTTACCACGTGACAATTAAATCATCATCTCAAATCAATTTCCAATTTCCATTTTCTTTTTCTCAATTATCCATTTCATTATTTTGTTCCAATTATCCAATCACAACACTGTCCACCGACAAAAATCACAATATCCATAACAGTCAAACAATTATCCAACTTCCTATTAACTCAAGTTATACCACAGACTAATCCGTCAACAGTTTCATAGCATCAATTACTCACAATCCAACGTCAATCACAACACAGTATCCAATAAACCAATAACAGTCAACACAGCAATTCAACCAAGCAGAACAATAACAAAGAATCACACACAGAACCGACATCAACAAATCCGTATCATCAAATATCCAACAATAATATATATATCATCTCAATTTCCAATATTCATTTTCTCAAGCTATTCAATTTATCATTACCACAGGTTAAACCACAGACTAAACCATCAACATTTCATAACACCAATTATTCACAATTAACAGTTCAATGATTACTCACAATATCCACAATCCAACAACACAAACCAGCATCATCAACAACAACATCCATGGTAAACAAACAACAACCGATAAATATCTCAGCAGTTCAATCAAATAACAAAAATACACACACAGCATTACGGGCACCTATCCAAGGTTATCCATCCTCACCTTAGTCGATTACCCAGTGGTTTGGATATACCAAATATCCGGTTTTGTGGTTGTCGAACCCGGTATGGTAGGAATGGTGTGGATTTCTGTGACCTAGCATCCGGAATTAATTAATAACCAGGTACGACCCTAGCTTGTCCGGTGACGGGGCCCGGAAGATAAAATTGGAAAAAGGAAATAATTAAGCATTCTTTTGGCCTTGGTTAGTTGATTATGGTTGCTTTCTTGTGTTGCGTATGCCTGTGCTTTCTACTAAGATTGTTGTGTTACTTCGAAAGTATTACAGTTGAATATATCTCTGTTTATCCTTCGTCGGTGAGCACTTCGGACTCACCCCTCGCCTGCGGGG
>JAKUCV010002704.1:0-42654 GCA_028386065.3 Turnera subulata | reverse complement strand
ATCTGATTGAGATGTTTATATCACACTACCCTGTTAAATCACAACCAATGGCACACATAAACTCATAATCTGTGAATAAAGATAATGGACAGTAGAAGTTAGGCTACTGTGTGCTGATGACCGGTTGTTTCGAGCGGGAAGTGATACCCCTCGGGTTTGCATGCGGGTTAGCATGTGGTATGCGGATTTGCATATGGGTCTGTGATGACCGGTTTCTACCTCCCTCCTTCTACCTTCCCCTTTCTACCTCCCTCTTTCTCTCTGTCTCTCTCTCTCTCTACGGATTTGTTTGGGCTTCGTGCCTGGTTTATTTGGGCTTATGCCTGGCTGTCTCATGAGACGGGACCGAGCTCGACGCACACAGTAGGGGGCCCTGAATAATAAATCATAATAAGAAATCTTAACACACAACAGATGGAGAATAATAAATTGTATGCTTGATTGTGTTGGCATGCTAGTACTGATTGTTGTATGTTTGCATGCTAGTCTGTTGCTCTTCTTTCCTTTCGGACTTGATCTTCACACCTTCATAACTAGATATATATTGCTCACTGAGTAGGCGACTCACATAATCGCCAACGTTGTTTTTCAGACTTTAGATAGCGTGCAGTCACTTTCTTCTTTTCCCGTAGTACGGACGTGGATATCCCAGCAGGTAGCCGTGCTTGTTCTCCCGGTTGGATCCATAGTGTCGGCATACATACTGTTTTGTTTCTCATATTTTTATTCCATTTACTTCTTCCGCTGCTTTGGATTTTTATTGAGATGTCTATTGATTTTGGTTTACATTATCGGCGGGTTGCCGGGTTTATGTATTGATGATGTTTAGGCAGGATGCCGGGTTGTTTTGTGGCTTGCTGAGCCGGATTATTTTGTTCTTTATGACATCTCGTTTTTATTAAGAATTTTGAATATTTTTGATATTGGATTTCGTGTCCTGGGGTTCAAGGGTATTTTGGTTATTTCCTTGAGTTTTAGTATTTTATTGTTAAATTGGGACACGGGTGTTTCAGAAAAAAACCGGGGCGTTACAAAACCATACAATCGATTTCAAATACAAATGAAACAAATAAGAGTAAACCACAGCAAAAACACATACAAATCGAGACATGGCAAATCAGACATTAAAAGGTCCAAGCAAACGTTGAGAGAAGCATACCCGAAGTGTGAGCTTCTGCCTTCTTAACTCTCCCAATAATTCAACTCAAACACTACCAAAACAGAAATCGAGAACAAAATCATATGCTACCCATAATCATAAACCACAGCATGAAATTGGGAGAACATGTGAGGGTTTTGAAGTTTAGGGTTTGGAACATCAAAGACGGCCAACGGAGAGAATAAAGAGGCCAGAGAGGAAGAAGAAGAAGAAGAAGAAGAAGAAGAAGAAGAAGAAGAAGAAGAAGAAGAAGAAGAAGAAGAAGAAGAAGAAGAAGAAGAAGAACTGGTGGTCGGAAGAAGAGAAGAGTGTTTTGAAAAATAGGGTTTCATAACTCAAATTGGGGGTCTTACAAATTCAAAGATGTTGGAAAGGAGGAGAACGTGGTGGCCGACAGAGAGAAGAAGGAGGCCGGAGAGGAAGAGCGAGATGAAGAAAAAGAAGAAGAAGAAGAAGAACTGGTGCTCGGAAGAAGAGATAGTAATTCGAAAAATAGGGTTTCATAACTCAAATTGGGGGTTTTACAAATTCAAAGATGTTGGAAAGAAGGAGAGCGTGGCGGCCGACGGAGAGAAGAAGGAGGCCGGAGAGGAAGACCGAGATGAAGAAGAAGAAGAAGAAGAACTGGTTCTCGGAAGAAGAGAAGAGTAATTCGAAAAATAGGGTTTCATAACTCAAATTGGGGGTTTTACGATTTCAAAGATGTTGGAAAGAAGGAGAGCGTGGCGGCCGACGGAGAGAAGAAGGAGGCTGGAGAGGAAGACCGAGATGAAGAAGAAGAAGAACTGCTGGCGACGGCGGCCAGCGAGATTTTAGGGGAGAAGGGAGAAGAGAGTTTCTTACCTGTGTTGAGAGCAATCGATAGGGTTAGAGTGCTCGACTGTCGGGGTTTGGAAAATTTTGGGGGGAGGAAATAGAGTTTTGATGCTGGTTATTTGGGTATTACCCAAATTATAGATGGCATTTAAGTCCGAATTTAAGAGTCCACGCGCGCCTGGACTCGAGGTCGCACCGTTTCAAGGGGCCTCAAGTCCACGCCCGAGTCCTCTGATCGTGCGACTCGCGTCCGCCTTAGTCCACATGGACTCCCGAAGTTTTCGCTCGCCAAACGTGGACTCGGGTCCAAGTCCACCCAAGTCCGCGTGGACTTGGTCCGAGTACCACGTACCAAACGCTACCTAAAGGTGGACTGGCCCGGAATACCAGTGGGAAACCAAAAAAAAAAAAGAAAATACTACTTTATTAACCCCAATGGGTTAGATCAACTGGTTGGAGTTGTTCTAACTTAACCAAGGAATCTCGAGTTCGAGTCTTGGGAACGCAGCACTCTAAGGGCTAGTGGCACCAACCTTTATGGTTCCATTCATACTATGAACTGGATTAGTCTGAGCCCGTTGTTATCCCAGTGCCGAAGCAAAAAAAAAAGTGATTTTAATTTTCTTAAAACTCTCCCAAACACACCCTTAAACTTTTTTCATGTAACATTTCCGGGCCCTAGGCGCAAAGGCCCAAGCTGGGCCGAAAAAGTAACATTTCCAACAACAACACAGTAGCTAGGTAGGTCCCATCGAACATAGATAGGCAGGAAGCACTAGCATCCACCTCCACCTGTTGGGTCAAAAATTACAAGTCACGTTTTCCGAAACCCAAAAAACTCTACTCGCTCCAGTTTTCTTAGTAGGTACAGTACTACTACAACAGGCACCAGCAGAAACTACTACTTCCTTTCCATTTTCTTCCTTCCTGCTTTTCTCAACTTCCTCTCAGTTCTAATGGCCCAGGTTCTACTTCTACTTAATCTCATCTTCCCTCTTCCTCTACTTCGTGTTGCTTTTTGAATTAATATATTATTAATCAACTATGTACATACGGATCGAGCTTGTTGTGGAAGATATATATGTGCGCAGTATATATGAGGAGGGATGCAAATTAATCTGTTCCTCACTTTGTCTTTTGCTGTTTTCTTTGGAATTTGAAGCAGAAGGTGGTGCTCAAGGTCTTGACCATGACGGATGATAAGACAAAACAGAAAGCAATTGAAGCCGCTGCTGATATCTATGGTACTCTTCTACTCTATATGCTATCTATACGTATGCATTTCTTAACTAACCGTGCTTGGATTAGGTAGGTAGCTAGTTTGATTTGAATTAGTGGATGGACATGAATGAACAGGGGTTGATTCGATCGCGGCGGATCTAAAGGAGCAGAAGCTAACTGTGATAGGGCAGATGGACCCTGTGGCAGTTGTCAAGAAGTTGAAGAAGGTTGGGAAAGTGGACATAGTTTCGGTCGGGCCTGCCAAGGAAGAAAAGAAAGAGGAAAAGAAAGAAGAAAAGAAAGAGGAGAAGAAGGAAGAAAACAAGGAAGAAAAGAAAGAGGCAGCTGATAAAAAGTAAATACAACCTTGCTTCTTCTCTCTTTTGCTCCCTCACAGATAGGCACTGCTCTTAATTATCTGCATATTTTCATTTTTAAGTACAGAGTGAATGAGTTCATATATACAAAGTTCTGTTTTTAAGTTTTTTATTATTATTATTATTATTAATTTGCCTACGAGCTCAATGAACAAATCGGGTTTTGTTTCAACGGAGCTAGGATAGCTAGCTATGTTGTGAATTGTGATCAACTAATAAGAGATTAACATTGGGCGTATGATGAAGAAAATGTTCAATAATTGTGGAGCGAGAATGCATGTACGCAGTAAATATTGTAACCCAGTGGATGGATACTGCCAAAGCTGGGAAATCGGGCGGACTTAGCTGTATGTATGTGTTGCGTTCCTCCTATGTTTTACTTTATCAAATGCTTCTCAATTCCCCATGAGATGAGCTACTACTTTGTGATTTTTCTTTCTTTCTTATTCTGTTCCAACAAGAGGATACTTCCAATCTTCTTCATAAAAAAAGGAAACAAAACAAAAGAATACGGTGGAGCGCGTATTTGCTGTCATTGAGATTTTTTGACATAATTCAGTTTTCTGAGTGTTTGTCCAGCCTGGGATAAGATACCTTTATGATTTGCAAAATGATGGGGGAAAGAAAAAAGAACTAATTATTCATGCAGACTGTACCGACTGTTTAGCTTCTGTCTGTCCTGTCTGAAGCCTGGGGAAGGTCAGGCCGGACGAGTTTTCCGTCAGTAACTTTCCAATTCCATCCAAAGAGTATCATGTCATACACATGTTTTTACTTACCCCACCACCAGGATACATTCATTTCTGATATGAGAGTTACGCTGTCAATTTACAAGATTCTCGAAAGAGACGACGCGTGTTTACTTACCCGTCCATTTGTCGATCGAGGTTCTTGAGAGCGACGAGTTGCTCGCAGGCGGGCAGCCCCCAGGTAACGCCTGTAATTAGTACTATACATTTGTACTACAACAGAGAAAAGTAACACCCGTGGGCCTTTTTTCCCTTTCACCGACTCTTAAGAATGGATGGTAGAGAAGAAATCTGAGTAAAATAAAACTAGCTATTCAGTGCTTTATGGGCGGCGCCGTCAAAATCCTGGCTGCTACGGAGTGAGATAACGCATGAGAGGAGATTGTCGGCAATAATTCACACCATATCAATGATCTGATCAGCATTTCACAAACTCACAATCAACTGATGTAGGAGGAGCCCATCACAATCGACCCACACCACACAAGCCCACTCGATGCACCTTATCATCATCATCCAGATTTAATAGCTGATGTTGATCTACACCATTGGTTAAATGCTTTTAGTTTTACATTTGCGGTGGCCTATTATTCTGTTTTCATTCCTAGACTGCCATGGTCTAACGTATTAAGCCTAAGGGCACCCATTAATAACGTCAATTAGTTGCGTGATAAAGAAGAAACTATACAAGAGAACACCAAGTGGTAGGTAGCTAGCACTACCTTGTGCTGAGTCAGGAATGACGAGGATGGGGAAAGTAGAGACGCAATGATCCCAAATTTCAAAAGCCATGGCCAGCAAAGTCTTTGAACTTGAACTAAGACCAACTTTTGTGTTTGCGTGAGAGGCCTCCTCTCGTTTTTAATATTCCCTTCCCCGGATCAACCCTCAAATCCAAGGAATGACACGTCTGATAAATACTAATTAACTGGAGCAGAGCAGTCAAAGAAATCTCTCTCCCGACTGCAACCCCTAACCAGCGTTCTTTTGAAACTACTGTATACGTCGTCTTGTAAAAGACGAGGTCTTTGTCAAAGTTGCAACTGATATTTCCAAGATACACACAAATGGCGGTAATATTTAAAATACAACGCCACAACAAGAGAAGAGACTACCATACAAATTAACAACTCATACTTTAATGTTATTCTGAAATGGTAATATACACACGCCACCATCGCTCTTTTTCGAGAATACAAGCAAACATTGATTTCCTAGCAGAGAAGGGAGAAAAGAACACACGCATTGCTGCTTAGTTTACAGACTCCTGAATTCGTCTGACCCCCGATTTCTCTTCATTTGTGAGCCTCGAAATACCTTGGGTGCCTGTCAGATCAAGTAAACAGCAAATTTAAGACGGGAAAGAAAGCACCAGATTCTCAAAAAAACATGTTTGTTTCCGACACTTCCCTACTGGACCACGATAAAAAACCAACCGAGGGACAATTGATCAACAAAGACTACCAAATACCCCAATGTGAGGGTGGAATCCAGCTCTGAAGTCTAGCCTAGCCCCAGTATTTTCACTAGTTGCTGGAATGCATGCTTAGTTTGAAAGACTAATTATATTACCTGCAGAAGAATCATCAGTTGGGCGATGGGATGGCTGGTGGGTTGGAGAGTCTCGGCCTTTTTCGAACCAAGAACCCACTGCATCTTTGATCTTTCCGGCTATAGCCTTCCCGGGAACATTCGAAGAACTTGTATCCGGCTGCCTCTTAACCTCCCCCTCATCTGCCTCTGCAACTTCCACTGTTGTTGTCTTCCCCTCTTCTTTTCCTGCAGGCCCGCCCTTGTGATGCAAAACCTCTGATATGATTTCACTCAGTGCCCTGTCTTCCTCTCCCGGCCTTAACTTATCTGTCACGTACTCCTTCACCGACACCCCTTTATCCTGCTCTTTCACCTTGGCGCCCACCGTTGCGGTTTTGGTCCCATAAACTTTGGATACCACGGTGCCACCTACATCAGCCACTTTCTCATATACCGGAGCAAGCTTCTGTGTCACTGTAGCAGCGATTTTCTTCCCGTATTCCACCGCCGAACTGGTCCCTCTGCCGGCGTCGTCTTCTCCTTCAAGCCTGGTGTTGTCGCCATATCCAACCTTGGACGACGCTATTACATTTTTGGCAGAGATGGCTATATCCGCAATTACAGAGGTGGCAGAGGATATTTTCTCGGTGTAGCTGCCCTGCCCCTGCCCGGTTGGTTCCTCTTTGTCCTCTGTAGTATGGGCAACATCAGATTGTTCCGGGACTGAAACGGAGGATGATTGTGAACTCTCCTGGGTGGTAATGGGTACCGGGGGAGCTGCTTCAGGAGAGAACTGGTCATGGCTTCCTGTGGGGAACGTGAATGCTGGCTGGTTATGTGGTTGTGACTCATTCTCATCAAGTTGCTCTAACTCCGATTCTGGTTTTGGGTGATCATCGATGTTCATCTTACTGAACGAGGATAAATGGTCATGCCTTCCTGTGGGGAAGGTGAATGCTGCCTGGTTATGTGGCTGTGGCTCATTCTCATCGAGTTGTTCTGCCTCCGATTCTGGTTTTGGGTGATCATCGATGTTCATCTTACTGAATGAGGATAACACCGGTGAAACACCAGCTTCTTCTCCGCCTGCAAATTTCCATCATTAAGTCAACACTTCTTCACCAATCAATAGAAAGACAAGAAAATTGGATGTAACAGACCAAGTGTATACCGACTACCATTCAGAATAAAACACTTAGCGGAATCAGAATTACGCTTCTTGAATACAGAAAAAACCATCCTTACGTAGTGTAACAATAAGTGAGAACAGATCACATTTCCTACGGAATTAAATAAGAAACTAGCTGCCCAGCATTGCCTCTACCAAAATATCACATTGCATCTCTACTATATATATTAAAAAGAAATCCCAAAACTTTACATACCCGCATGCGTCGGATCGGTAACTTTGGCCTGATAATTGGAAGGACTAAATTTATCAACGACATCCTTTGGAGCATGCGGATCCTCCTCCAACCACATTGGCTCAGAAATAACACTGGTTTGCCCCTGACCACCTGAATCTGGAGCTGTACCTTCTGTACTTTCAACATTAATTGCAGGAGTAACAGAAACATGTGCTGCAGGTGAAGGCTCAAAAATAACACTGGTTTGCCCCTGACCACCTGAATCTGGAGCTGTACCTTTTGCACCTTCAACATTAATTGCAGGAGAAACAGACACATGTGCTGCAGGTGAATTAACCGGCGTACGAGCAACTTCGTAGACAATACTTGTTTCGCCAGGGACGACACTGGACACTCCTTTATCCTCGTATTGTCCATGGTTGAAGCTCCTTTCCGTAGCATCCTCATGCATTTCTGAAGGATAATTGTCAACAAACTTTGTAGATTGGCCGGGTGCAACTGCAGAGTCCCTAACGGCGGCAGGATTGTAGCCTGCATACAGAAACCATTCACAAATAATAAATATTCACAGCTTTGATTACATGCAATAGTACAGTGCACTCTCTATATACCGATCAGGGTGATAGTTAGATAAATATATATATTGTGACGTATGGGCGTATCCGGATTATTGGTATTGGAAACTAAAGTATAACAGACCAATTATATAAGGAATACATATACCCGACGCTCCATGGACTTCTGGGTCACCAATCATCTCTTCATCATCATCATCATCATCTTCCTCATCCAAGTCATGATCATCGGGGACATGACCCTCGGGGCGAAGTTGTTCTTGGTCGTGGTCATGGTGGCCATGACCATGTAACTTGAGGGTGTCCTTTATCTTCTTTGCCTTAGCCTTCACTTTCTTCAAAACGGACTTCTTCTCGTGATGATGCTCATCTTCACCCTCTACTGGTGCCAAAAACCGGAAAAAAAAAAATCAACATAACAGAACCTCATATTTGATAATATAACCACCATGATGCCAATGAAGAAAGGAATATTAGTAGTCTTACTAACCGGGGTGAGGTACAGTGTTGGTGGGGTCTAATTGGTGGTCATACAGACGATAACCATGCGGCTCTGCTACTCGCTGATCCATGATTAATTAAAGGGTGCAAATTACAGAGGGAATTAGGGTAAGATACAGAAAAAACTGGGTGAAGTTGAAGGAGTGAGCGAGTAAAGCCAAAATGGCATATATATACGCAATGGATCATGGAAGAAGAAGATAGAAGAAAGTGGATAGAGATTTTTGAATGGAAAAAAAAAAGCGGGACCCTTTGCCTCAAATTGTTATTGCCACCTTCGCATATTGGTGGCTCTTCACAAACCGTGACACGTCTAACCCTCCCAATTTTCCCTTCACCTGCTGACACGTAATTTTAGTTCTTTCTACACGCGGCAGTTTGGACCAAAATTTGACCAGCATAAAATAAAACTACGCCGTTGCTAGGCTGATCCAAATCCCCAAAAGAAATTCTTTTTCGGAACAAAAACGGTGACGCCGTTGCCGGGGATCGAACCCGGGTCACCCGCGTGACAGGCGGGAATACTTACCACTATACTACAACGACCTTGTTGAAATTAAGACTCGCAAGTTTTTTTTTCACTTTAAGAATTGGACGTTGTAGTTGCCAGAAATAATAAAAGTTCAAGAAAAAAACTTAGTGCCCGTTTGGTTTCTGGGTTTGGGAGCGCGGGGTAGGGATTGATCCCGAACTCGCTGTTTGGCTGAGCATTTTTGGAGGGCGGGGTCGGGAACGGGCTGGGATACAATCCCGCGAACCCGGGATTGATGCCTCCAATCCCAGATTTTCATCCAACCCCAGGAGGCCGGGATTGAAAACCCGAGATAGGGATTGAAAATCGAGGACGGGCGTGTCCCTGCCAACATTTCATTAATCCCATTTTACCCTCGCTTGTATAAAAGCTTTCTTTTCTCGTTTTGGAGAGGTGGAATCGAGCCCGACACTCTCTCTCTTCCTCCTCCCAGGTCTGCTGCTGCTCCTCTCTTCCTTCTTCTTCATGCCGATCTATGGACACCTGAAGCGTGTTTGTGTGTTTTTTGCATCAAATCATGTGCCTAAACTTGCTTCTTCCTCTTCTCTATCGTTTCTTCTTCCTCTGACTCATCAAATTCTTGTGAAAATCTAAAGCCCCAAATCAACCCCCAAGAACCCTAATTTTCACTTCTGTTAATTGAAGATGCAATTGGGCTACAAAGCTGCATTAGGATGATGCTATCGTTCATTTAACTTGGATTCATCACTAATTCACCATCTTTTTCAGTTGTGTAGGTGAATTGAAGGTGGATTGAAGCTCGGGGGGCTCGACGGGGTTGGTGATCTCTGGTGCTCAAGGTAAAAACTAAGTGCCCTCCTCATGATGATTCGGGTTGTTTTCGATTTCCCCTCACCTGTCTTCCTCTTCCTCTCTGCTCTCACCCTTACTACCGATTAAAATCAGAAACCCCCAATTCTGCCTCCAAACTCTATTCCTGCAAATCCACAATTACCCGTTAATTTGGGTACAATTTATCACTGAATTGGTAATCTGTGCTTTGTTCTAAACACAGGCCTTGAGGGTTGCCCAAACACAGGCTGGAAGTGTTATTCGGCTACGCACTGCTCACCTCTTTGTAATGGTTCTTTCCTTCGTTCTTCTTCATCTGTGAACTGGGGAGGAGAAAACATTAAGTTTGAACCCTTCTCTGCTTCTTTTCGCTATTGATTACCATAACTAGAAATGATCATTGTAACTTGAGTTAACATGCTTTCTTGTGATTAAGAATAACATGCTTTCTTGTGATTGTAAGATACTTATACAAGTAAATAATTGAATGAAAGATTTTTGTAATCATTTATGCATTGAGATTATATATTTCACTTTATACGAAAATTGGAGAATAAGAAGGAAGCATTCATTTTTGGGAAGAACCTGCTCCAATCTTTTCTTGTTATTGTAAGATCATAACCGTGTGGAAGTGTTGATATAGTTTTATGTCGTTTTCTTTCTTTTTCGCCTCCTTATTGTTAATGCTTGCTGACTTTTGGACTCCTTATTGTTATACTTGGCTAATGGAACTGAAGGAATTGATGAGTTCAAAGTTTCTAGTCGTATAATTATTGCAAACAGGTATAATTTGTTGTAATGTGGATGGAAATGTTGGATTAGAGGGGGATTAAGGCGACTGTAATTGTTCTTTGTAAATTTAATTTAATTGGCCCTTTGGCGCCTGCTGTTTAGGCTTTTAGTGTATTTCTTTTTATGCTCTCTTCACAAATTTCATGATCTCTCTCTCTCCCTCCCTCATATTATAAAAAGAAGCTTTAAGAAAAGCAACAAAAAGGAGAGGCTAATTCTGATCCCTTTTATCTTTTTGTAAATTTTATGTTTGTTTTTTCTTTTTTGCCGAGATGTTTGTTTTTTCTTCTCTATTTAGTTATTGATTTGTTGAAATATGGTTGGCGGAAGCCATTTAAGGCCCTGACATTATAGATTTGAGTGTTCTTTTTTAAAAAAGATTATGAGATTTGTTAACCTGTATAATGGTGAAGCATATGCTCAGCATGTTACATTTTTTATAGCATGTTTAGATATTCTTTTTAAATCATTTTTTCCTATTTCTTGCATGGAAGTATGTGTGCTAAAAATTGGACAAATTTTTCCTATTACCATGTGAAGGTGAAGTTTTTTTTTTTTAGGGAAATGTGAAGGTGAAGTTCAATATTCTTTTATTTTCATTCTTAAGAATGTTATGGGCCTATGGTAGATGTTTTAATCAGGTTAATGCATACTAGAAATGATCAATTCAAATGTTTCATTCGGTACCTATATGCTGATGATAATGAATGCATTTTCAACCGCATTTGTAGGACCCGGAGCTAAAGTTGCCCCTCCTCACACTCTTAGCATCTATTTGGATTCTCAAGGTTAGTTTGCACTGTAATGTGTATATTGATTGCATACTATATGCTGTAAAAAGTGGTTGCTTGCGTGGTGTGTCAAACTTGCAAATGTTTGTTGTCGTTGAAGGTTGTGTACGAATTTGTGTTTGCGTTTTTTGCATATAGACATGAGCATGGAGAATAGGAAGTGGAAAGAGGATGAGGATGAAGAATGGGAGGAGGACATGCTGTTGTGGTGGTGGCATATGAAGCAGCGCCGACGCCGCCGTAGAAGGAAGATGAGGGCAATGTTATTCTTATGGTATTACAATAAAGTGAATAAGTATTTGGAGAGGCAAGATTTATATGATAGGTCATTGGTCACCTTAGAAACTAGGAAAGAGAAAATAGATGAGACTACTAGAGCCAATGATCAATATTGCATTTGGAATTTAAGGATGGATAGAGACACATTTGCAAAGTTGTGTGGTGTCCTCCAAACAAGAGGAGGGTTGTCTGAGACCGGTAGTGTGAGTTTGGAGGAGAAAGTCGCAATGTTCTTAAAATCTCGGGGCTCTGGATGGTTGTTATATTGATGTGACAGTCCCGGTAGCTGAGAAAACTAGATACCGCAGTAGGAAGGGTGAAATTTCAATGAATGTCTTAGCCATATGCAACCCTGAAATGAATTTCACATATATACAACCAGGATGGGAGGGGTCTGCTTCAGATTCTAGGGTGTTACGTGATGCGGTCACTATGGAAAAAGGGCTGAAAGTTCCTGTTGGTATGTAGTCATGACATTGCATTTTGAATTGCCGTGACTTATAATTTAAACAATTAATGTTGATTGTTCGCATGCATACATCTCTAGGAAACTATTATCTATGTGATGCTGGGTACACCAATGGGCCTGGATTTTTTGCCCCATATAGGGGTGTCCGATACCATTTGAAAGAGTGGGCCTCTTGTGGCAATAGGGTACCTGCCAACCGTGAAGAGTTCTTAAGCCTTAAGCACGCAAGTGCGAGAAATGTCATCGAGCATGCATTTGGAGTGTTAAAGAAGTGTTGGGCAATTTTGAGGGGCCTATCCTTCTATAGCATTGAGACCCAAGCAAAAATTGTCCTTGTTTGTGCGCTGCTGCATAATTTCATTAGGAAAAACATGTCTGTGGACCCTGCAGACCCTGATTTTGACCCGAGGATGACAGTGAAGATGAGGAGGTGATTGAGTGTGTGCAATGCACGACTGCATGGACCAACAAGAGGGATGATTTAGCACAGGAGATGTACAATGAATGGATGGCTGCCCGCGAGAACTTGTCCTGAAAATTTTCTTCACACATCATATTTGCATTCACATTTGTATTGATTTTTTTAATTGCGGCATTGTGTTGTATTATCCACATTCTAAACAATTTTTTCCATTGATTTCTTCTTGCGGCACTTTGAGCATTGTCTTGTAATATCTAAATTGACATTGTATTTCCATTGATATGTTGATGCGGAACAAATCTTGACACTTGTATTTGGCTTGATTTTTTATTGACTTGTATTTGGCTTGAATTTTTATTGAGTTGTATTGTCTACATATTGTGTTTGTGTAAATGCATGTTGGTGCTTATATGGAAGATTGTATGATTGTATAGTTAGGAAATTGGAATGGAGCAACATGAAGATGAAGTTGAGATTGTGGAACCGGAGGAAGGAGTTGGGGGCGAAAAAGGAAAGGGGAAAGGGAAGGCGAGAGGGAGGGTGACAGTGAACACTAAGACGCGCTTTTGTTGGCAGCAAGAAGATGTCAATGCTTTGATCCTTGTGTTGCAAGAGGTTGTTGTGAGTGGCTTGAAGGTTGATGCTGGATCCTTCAAGAGTGGTACCTATAAGTTGATCAAATCCAAATTGGGAAAGCATATGACAGCCGAGCGCATTGCATTAATCTCAGGGGAGAATATCAGGAACAAGATTAGGGCACTGAAAGACAAGTACATGGCATGTTCCGAGATGTGTAACAGAAGTGGTTTTGGGTGGAACGAGCAGTAGATGTGCGTCGAGGTGGACAATGAAGATGTGGCTGAAACATGGGTTAAGGTTAGCATTGTATTTGAGGTTGTCAAGCTAGCTATGCACTTGAGTGTTGATGTTACTTGTAGTGATCCAATTGTTTTGATTATGTTGTAGCAAAACCCCGTCCACAAGTACAAGATTGGTGAACGTTTCCCCGAGTATTATGCCTTGCAGGAGATCTTCGGGAAGGATCATGCCACAGGTGTGAGGAGAATCAACACTCAACTAGCTTATGAAGAGGAGCTCCAAAGGTCAAAGGATGCTACTACTGAAGCCACCATAGGAGGTACCACTATGGGGTCGAATTTCGGGGTAAACAATGAGAGTGGGAATGGGAATGAAGCAAGTGCAAGTGATGCAGTCTTGAAAGGAAAAAAGAAAATGAAGGATAGTGATGTGATGATGGAGTTCATTACTTCCATGAATGTGACTACGAAAGTTGAAAAGGAGGATATGGCAAAGTTTTTCGAGATGATGGCGAAGAGGAAGAGGGTTCTCCTCCCGGGTGAGTGTGCAAAGGTGGAGGAGGAATTGCATCACCTTGGAGTGCCGGATGATGTTGTGGTAGACGCCATCTTTAGCTTGACCGACCGTCCACATTATATTGATACATTCTGGGAGTGTCGTGAGAGCAAGAGGGTGCGATTTGCAGAGAAGTTGGCTAAGATGTAGTTCGGTAGTTGGGTGTTTTAGGATTTCGAAAGTTAGGCACTTTGAGCATGCGTTTTTTGGTGTTATGATAGATTCGGATGTTGTTAGTCTGTTGGGTATTTTGTGAACTTTGAGCATGCGTTGTTGTTCTTATGCTAGCTTTCGATGTTGTTGGTGTCTTTTGGATTGTGAATTCTACTCTTTGCTTGGTTATGTATGATGTTTTATTTGATTAGTTGGATGCAATGATGTTTTATTTGAAGGGATTTATGCAATGATGTTATAACTTTATTTCTTGATGATTTTCGGCTTGTGATGATTCTCTTGTTGTCATCTTTTTAGGTATACGAAAATGGGGAAGTACAAATTTTATGTTGTTTTCAACGGCCGCCGTAATGGCATATACGAGGATTGGGTCTCGGTTAAATCCGTGGTAGACGGATACCCAAATGCCACTTACAAAGGGTACAAAACGTACGATGAGGCGAGGCTAGCTTATGTCATGAGTGAGGAGCGATGGGTTCGCGAGAACTTTGAAGATGCAATCATGGACGACGTTGCCGAGTCAAGTAATCGTGGCACCTACCAAATGGGTGCAGCCGGCCCAATGAAGGACACAATGCATGCCAAGCGGGGGTTCACGACTCGGGACAAGAACATGCTTCTAATTGGTGTGTTTATTGACATGTTTGCCATGGCGTTGTTTACTTTCATGACAAAATGAAATCAATTGTAAGCTTCAATGTTATGAAAATAACCTGTAGATTTGGATGTTATGTACACAATGGGTAATGGATGCTTCGTTGATGACATTGTCGTTTTATTTTTAATGGATGCTACGTTCTCATGCAATCGGGATTGTGTTTCATAAAATAATGAGTGTCAAAAAATTACATACACCCCATAAAATAATACGTGTCCAAAAAAATACATACACCATATAATAATACATTTGCTAAAAAAACAATTCTATTTTAAAATTAAATTGAAAAGCAAAATTTCAATCCCAAACCCACCCCAGATCCAAACCCAATAACCAAACACCAAGTTCAAATCCAAGGGCAAACTGGTCATATTGTCACCAAACCCAAATCCAAACCCACAAACCAAACATAATTTTATACTTTAAACCCATCCCAGGCTCAAACCCAATTTCAGCAACCAAACAGGATAGCCTGAAATTAATCCCAGGCTCAATCCTATCCCAGACCACCCCACGATCCAAACGGACCCTTAGGGGATGTGGGGGGTGTCTTGAATCGCATGGTATGTATTTCCGCCGCTTTTCGACAAAAAAATATATTTCCGCCGCTTTAATGTTGATTCAACCCTTTTTTTAATTAACTTAAACTGAGCAGGAGGGAAATCAAATAGTCATTAAAGGTAGTCACGACTCACGAGTATCAAGCATCGTTTGTTTGGTTCGAAATCAACATATTACATCATCGTTTTGTGATGGGGTACGCACTCATTTTCTTTAAAAAAAATTATGGATTGTCTCAATTGGTCTACAACTTCAGGTAACTCTATTTGTGCAGAGTCTTTGCGATTCTATTGGATCAAAACAAATAAAGATTGATTGATATTAACTGTTATCACCTGTAGAATTTATTTCAAGACATAGTTTTATCTATTGTTTGATTATTCTTGACCGTGCAACGGTAAAGTATGACTAAGAATTGGGGCAATATTGCCGAATGCTTCTCTGTGCTTATACTCCCATGAATCATGACATCATCACCTTTTTACCGTCCTTATTTTTACTGGAATGCATGGAAATTTACTTGCTTTACGTCATATCTTGTAATGACGTTACAATTAGTATTTCAATGTGGATACACAAACTTGATCTATCTTTACATGTTGTATTTCTATATGATCATCATTTTTTTCATCCCGTTTTCAAAATGTTCCCCCCTCCCATTTTTATTCCCCATCCAACTGACCTCGTCGTCTTTTCTGGGAATTGGATCTTCATTGGGACTCTATTTTCTGATTAAAAAATAAAACGGCTTGAGAGGATGAGAAGATATTGTAGATCGGTGTTGTAGCTCGAGTGACACCTCCCACGGTTTGTGGGATTTGAGGTCGGTGGTTTGATCCCTGACGGTGTTGTTTGGTTTAGTAGATTTAAGATTTAAAATAGGGTTCACATTGCCAAAAAAAAAATATGGTAGAAGCAAAACCAAATGAAGTTTTTAAGCTATAAGCCCACGTATGATCTTGTGATAATAGATTTTTAGGTTGTACTTATCCAAAAATAATTCCAATATATAAAGGGACAAAATGACTAAATAACCTCTTTTACTATTCCTTTATATTAATTATTAAGGACAAATTAATGATTAGTACATATATATCAATAGAAGGACAAATAATTAATATGTCATTCCAGACTCACCCGCGCAAAAGCCAAAAACTCTTAATACCGGATGGAAACTGAAGAAAAGGGAAAAAATTATATTTTCGCAAGTATCGGCTTCTTATGGGTCTGGGGAAACATTCTCCACCAGTCCAACTCTGTTTTTAATTCCTCCAAAGGACTAAAACCGGAAAAACATTAGACGAGACCTGCAAATTGACCCTATTGCCATCCCTAGACGAGACCATGGAAATAGACGAGGGCCACAAAGTACAAACAATAGGGGAGGGTAAGAGGCAAGTAAGAAAAAAAAAAAAAAGCAAAAGGCGCCAATTTCAATTTCAATTTCCGTTTCGGAAAATCAAAACCACCGCAGAGTGTGACCAGTCCGTTGGTGAACTAGTCCTTCTCCCAAAATTTCAAAATCCTTTCCTCTTTTGGCTCTAATGCAAGTTTCAACCTAATCTCTCCCAATTCTCAAATGCGATCATGCGAACTCGATTTCTCAACACCGATTGCCTGTGTTCTCATTCTTCTTCTTCTTCGGCCTCCCAAACCCTAAGCTTCCTCCACCTCCCGATCCCGCAGCTCCCTCCTCCGTCGCGCTTCTCCGGCTGCCGGTCGGAAGACTATCTCCTCCCCTCTCATCCTCTCCCCCACAACTCTCCCAGCATCCACACTCCGCCCATCGATGTAGCTCTCTCCAACTTCATCTCCGACGTAACACCTCACTTCCTCCAACTAGTCGACTATGCAGACGCCGGTTCTGCTAAGCACGAAACGTCTCTCTCCCAGGTTAATCCATTCTCAGTCCCGTAACTCGCCTTTGCTTCCTATTTCCTTCTTTTTTCTTTGTCTGGTTGAATTTTTGGAATATCTCGTTTTCCCTACTCGGTGCAGCGGGGAGTATATATCAAATGTGGACTTTAGTTTAAATAGTTTTATTTTGATCTTGTTGAATCCTTTTTTCTTATTTGATAATTGATATCCTACTACGATTCAAGGTATAATATAAAATGCTGATGCTATTTTTTTTTCATTTATTATTCACGATATATAGGATTGTAATCGTTTTCTAAATTGTTATTTATTATTCGTTCCTCTGGAGTTTTCTCCTCCTTATGAGGCTCCAAAGCCATGTGATTGCAGAGAGATAAGGAGACTGCCGCGGAGGATAGCTTCCAAGTTATCCAATTCGAAGAACCGGAGCCCTATGCTTTATTGGTAAACCCAAACTCTACAAACACAATTTTGCTTGTCCACAAGCGGAATAATGATTTTGTCAGGTGTGATTTTCACAGGGAAATTCCTGTTTTTCTGAAGAGCAGAACCAAATCATCTCTCAGCTTCCAGAGATTAAGAACGATACTGTAACTTTCTGGATCCCTATCTTTCTATAAAATCATTTTATCTCTATGTACAGATCCCCAAACAGTCTTTTGCCTTTTGTATAACCTTTTTATTTTTTCCCCCTCCTTATTAGTCCTGTGATTGATAAGATTCCTTTGCGAGCCGGCAATAGCTATCAGCCATCAGGGTTTCTGTTCAAAAATCCTGCCAAAAAAATCTTTTAATCATGGGACTTCTGAAAAAGAAAACAGATACGTGGTCTAACTCCCTCATCTGCGTGCAGGATTCGCCCTGTCCAGGACTCGAAACTCAGTTCCTCGACAAAGTTCACGATATAGTTTATTCAGTCGAGGATGTGACGTTAGAATGTGACATCGATCAAAATGCTTATGCATTGGAAGATGGCTGTTCTATTCAGGAGCAGCCGCAATTCAATCACAAGGCGTTTCCTCTATTTGAAGTGGATGAAACAAGTCTGGGAAGTTTTATTAACCTGTCTACTGAAGACGATGACAGACTTTGGGTTTTACTTCGAAATATTGAATCCCAGTTTGCTGAACAGGATATTCTGCTTACTGATGGGACGGAGCTTTTGAGTCATTTGCAGTATGATGTCTTGGAGTTTCTTTCAAATCATTGTCTGTCAAACCAATGTCTTCAGTCTGAGCTGGCTTCCCCTTGTAAACTTTTGGGAATTGACCTTGTCAACATGGTGGAGAGTTTACCGTCTGAAGAAGGTCCCCTAGATTGTTTTTTGCCAATAAATCCAACAGTTTTTCAGGACTTCAAATTCCTGCATGTGGACTCTTCACAAGTCTATGAGGTCTTCTTTGACATGCAAACAGCAGAGGAACCAGAAACATGTGACTGGATGTTCAGTCAAAATATGAACTTCAAGAATTTCGAAGAACTCATTGTTTTCCGTGAGCTAACTCTGGTAGATGACGCCTTCAAGTCATTGCCTGTGCCTGTTTTAAGTGATCATGACAAGGTGAGGTCAGTATATGCCATTATCGAGGAAGCAACAAATGAGCTAGAGCCGCAACCACTATCTGCCTCTTACGGGATCTACTTGGATTGGCATCTCTTGGATGTTAATAAATGCAGCTCTAAGATTTGTTCCTCCACTTGGAGTGTGTTGGAGGAGTTTGGTTATCACCAAATTGATTCCTATTGGGAATCTTTGGATACCAACAGGTTGGTAAGTGAATTTATTTTCTCCAATGGTGCTATAAATGGGCCAAAAATGGAAGGAGATAAAGAATCTTTTGAGGCTCTTCCTCAAATCAGTGACGACAGTCGGAATATCGAAGTTGCTTCAAGCAAATCTATCCATGATAAATGTCCAAAACCAGCAAATTTAGGACAAGTAGCTCAAGAAAATTCTGAGAAAGCTTCCTCGCTATTCAAAACTGCGTCAGCATTCAATGATCTTGATTTTTTCTTGAATCCTGGGAAATCTATTGCCAGGCAAGGGAAATCTGTAGTCACAGAAACTTCTAGTGATGCTTCATTTTCCAAGGTAAATTTCTATGGAGTATGTATTAGACATTGAATGACAAGTTCCAAAGCTGACGTAATTTTATGTTTTACTCATTCAGTGAAATATTTATCATAGAGAGAAACTAGAGGCATAGCCACCACTATAGATTCGTTTTGTATTTTATGCAACTAGTAAAGTCAGCGGTTTCTAATTTGTGGTCACTCATTATATACAGGTTCTCAATGGTTGTCAGTTTGTCATATACTGATATTCTACCAGAATTTTTCACAGCAATAACATCAACTACCGCTGCTGTTGTATTCTGTAATTGTTTTCTATTCATCTATTGTTCATAATCTGATATATGTTATTTTCTAGGAATTGGAATCTCAGAACTTCCTTGCCCGAGATGAGAATGTCTGCAATGACAAATCAGAGGAGCTCCCAAATCTTGTACCTGTTGTAGACAATTTCCTAAAGTCTTCAGAAGCTGCAGATGAAGTGGAAGCTTGCTTTACGCGTATGTCAGTTCCTTATTCAGCCCATTCAATAAAATCTGGGCAGACTCAGGAGGCCATGGTTTCTTTCCCAGAGACTATTATTATTGTGAATACTCAAAATTTTGACAAGGAAATGATAGTGTCCCGAAGAGATACATACCAGAAAATTCTGGCAATGGAGAAAGAAGGGGCACAAGTAGTGGAACGCGACTTAAATCTCCCTGTTGATATCATAGTTAGTTCTGCAATTTGCCTAGTCTGGTATGATTGCAGAAACATGGAAAAGAAATCAAGTGCTGCAGATGAAGCTTCGTCTTGCTTACCCCTGTGGATTGAGAATATTGCGACAAATGTATTAACATCACTTAGTTTCACCTTCAGTAGCTGCCTTCTGGTAATTGCTATGATTAAAAATCATGGGATTACGTACTCTTACTTTAAGCTAATGATACATATGATTAATGCTAGTTTACATATGAATTTGTAAGATCATTGCCTTTAGAATGTCCAGTTTCCTTCGTCTATAGAGTCTTGTCAACTACTGGTACCACATAGGATTTGTTTTTTTTTCCCCCGAATCCGCCTCGCACATTTTCACTCAAACTGTCTTGTTTCCTCTTTCCTGCAGGTCTTTGAAGGAGAAATTAGCTTCCTGTCTATTATCATGGAATCCTCAGACAGACTCTATGCAGCAGCTGCAAGCCTGGGAATTGATTTACAAATATTTTGTTCCCATTCATCTGAGTTGACAAATGAAGTTATGTTAAGCAGTATTTCATATGCCATAAAGCTTTACAGGGGCATGTATCCTAAGATGCATGAATCAGAAACACTGGCAGAGCATTTCCTTACCAGATTTCCTTCAATCAATCCATTGACAGCTCATGCGATACTTTCTTCCGTTGTCAAGCTCCTTGATTTTCTTGAGTGGTCACAAAAGCGTCGGACACTTGCAGTCCAACATTTTCATATTTCTGATGAAAGTCTTGCTTTATTCACTGCTTTGTGCAGATATGGCGAGCGGGAGGATTCTAAATCTATAATGACAGACTGCACCTCCTCTGCATCTTCTTCTCTCGACTCAGACGTATATCACATAAATACTGATCCAGAACGAAAACGACAAAAACGAACCCACACCCCTCAAAAAGTTGACAGACATGTGGATACCATATGGGATTGTGAACCACTCAATCAGTTTGCTAAAGGTGTGAAAGGTGCTTCTGGTTCGTTGGAGCAAAATTATTGTTGGACGTTGACAGATCCTGAAATAGTTGATCCATTGCAATGGTCTAGTTCATCTCTCAGAGATTGGCAAGGTGAAAAGCACAAAGATATTGGTCAGACGATGAACCTCTCTAATGTGATGAAGCCATATGGTTCTCAGAACCCCAAGGTTCCTCTGGCTTTAGATGAGATCCTAAACCGAAGTCTTGATCTGAATGATAAACTACTGAGTCAAGACGGGGTTTCAGTAATAACCGCAAAAAACAAGTGTGGCTGGGATGATGCTTGTAAACTTGAGAATCTGCATGAAAAAAGGATTGGTGAAGTTATTGACCTCACTGATAATTCCTCATGGGACAATGATATTCCTTCCAGAGGAAACTCTAATTTTTTCTCCCCCTTGCTTACTGAGATGGGAAATGTGACAATGAGATCGAAAGCAGCTAGAAGATTATCATTTGGTAAAATAGAAAGTACGCCAATAGCTTCCAAGACTAAAGCTACTTCAAATATATGGACTACTCTAGCAGATGGCAGGAAAACATTGCAAGAAAATTATGATCCTAACGAGCATCATGATAAGATGCCCATATCATGCCAAAGCAACCTCTTGAAGGAGATTTTGAAACCGCGATCAGCTGGAAATTCCAAAGTGTCACCATTCAAAGAGGAGATATTGCATTGCGGTGGAACACCGCTCTCTAAAGCAGTTCACTCTGCCCGTCCGCAACCAGGTTCCCCTTGGACTATGGAGTTTCTTAATAGAATTAGGGAAAAAAGTAGATTGAGGCAGCAGTCCCTTCCATGCGATACATCTTCTCCACCTTGTGATTATTCGGCAAATATTTCAAAACCTATTAAGAGAAGTCCATCCATCCTTGAGTTTTTCAGGTACCAAGGTGGCACGCGTGGGAAAATGCATTGTCAAACGAAGCCAAAGCAGCCGGTTCGACCCTCTAGCTCGCAGAAACCAAGAACTTCAGCCTTCTTTGTTCCAACATGGACACCCATAGATAAGAGGTCAAAACAGGTCTGAGATGACATAGTTTTGTTTGAGACGGTTTGTGCTTTTATTAGTGTATCCTCGTGCTAATGCAACCAATCTAATGCAGACTTTGTCTTTTGAGATAAATGATAGTGGAACTCAAACTCGGCTCGTTTGGAGTGATGGAGCCCATCATCCCAGCAAGAAGTTCAGAAATAAATAATTGAAGGGCAAGAACCGTTATAATGCTCTGTACATCTTAGATCAAGTTGATTGAAGGTAGAGGTTTGTGTTAAATTTCTTTAGCCTTGTTCTCTTTCATGTTCAATTCTATAAGATGGGTTCTTTCTTGAGCGTTCGTATAAAATTATAAATGAACACATGGTAGTTTTATTCGCATAGCCTGGATTTAGGGGTATCATGTGTTGATCTTTGAACATGTTTCAGCTTGTATACCATCTGACCATGAAGCTTCAGAAACTTTTGGAGAATAGATACTAATCTAAGGTTTACTTCTCTGAAGTTAATGATACAGCGACTTTCTTTACGTGTAACACTATTTAATACTTTTACCTCTTGTAATATAGCCAGCTTTTGTTTCTGACAGCATATTACCTATTTGATGTCAAAGATGAGGAGTAAAAGTCCACAAGGTGTGAGGAGACAATTAATGAATTAATTTTTATGAAAATCAATTTTTTCAGAAATTGTGGCATGCTTCTTGAGCGATTTTTGCTCATTTGAATAAGTACATTGTTTTGGGGGATTGATCAAAGAAAGCTTGATACTCCAAGGCTGAACTGTGATGGTGACTTTGATCATTCGACTAACATACTTTATCTTAAGAGAGTGCTAGTTCTTTTTACTATTCTTGAGGTTGCGAACGGTCATGACAAGTTGTTGCCTTTCGCCTTCTACTTCTGCAAATCTGAGACTTATCTCCGAATACCTCTCTTGCATTTCTTTTAATTCAGTTTCCATAACCCTGTTCCTTTCCTTCACCAATGCCATTCCATTCAATAACTCGGCCAATCGATGTTCATCCATCCTGTCAAAATTGCTGACTTTTGATTCTTGCTCTGAGCTTACCTTCCTGTGGAAAAAAGAGAGGCAAATTGCAAGGTCCATAAACCAGAACATAGCTTAACGAAACATTTCAATATAAACAGAAGGTGCATAGAGTTACAATAAACACAGGGAATCAGACAAGATAACAGGGATAGACAAATGACATGGCGCAATAGTTCTTAGTACAAAGGACAAGACAGAAATTGTACCTTTCATATTCGAGAACTTGCTTCTGCAGTTTTTCTTTCTCCATCTTTTCTTCCAAAATGCGATGATTTAGGTCAGTGTTTTGAGCTTCAAGGCTTTGCAGTTTGGATAATAGGTCGTCAAGTTTTGTGTCCATTTCATCCTTCAAGGATCTCAAAACCAGTAATTCCATTTGTGTTTTTTCTGCTTCCATTTTGAGCATGCATCTGTCGTCCACTTTATTCCCTTCACTGCTACATCTTTCTCTTTCCGTCTTTGTTTCTTCAAGTGATATTTTTGTTATTTCTGTTCCATTGGTTGACTCCAAGTTTTCGTCTTTAGAGATACCATTTTTCGCTTTTCTGAGTGATTCTATATTAGCTTTGAGACTCTGTATTTCCAATGCAAAAGTCTCTCGCATTTCTTCTTTGAGCTTCATTTGGTATGCTAATTGCTTGGATCTGTCTTCTAGCTGCAATGACATCTGATGCATGTCTTTTGTTTTCAATTCTAGTTGAGCCGATAGTTCCTCCACTTTTACTCTGTTCTGGTCTTTAATTGATGCTAGCTCTTTGTTAGCTTGCTGAATAGTTTGTTCCAGAATTCCTTTTTGCACCTGAAGTTCATTAACTTCTGTTACTGCTTTGGATGCTGTCTTCTCATTATCATCAAGCCTACCCGCCATTTCCACTGAAAGCCTTTTGAATTCCTCCTGTAGTTGCTCTGCTCTAATAGCATTTTTCCACCTTGTCTTCCTCAAAGCCTCTTCTGCTCGGATGGCTCTGTGTTCCTGCTCAATTTTGACACGTGTCATGGCATCCAAATCATGTTCAAATCCTTGAGTCTGCTTCTCTAGGTCCTCCTCCAATCCTTTGACCTGACTTTCAAGTGCATTGATGGAGACCAAAGATTCTGACAATTCTTGCGTCTGTTTCTTGAATTTCTCCTCCATTGTCTGTATGTGTAGCTCAAGTGTTTTTATAGTAGTCAGAGCTCCAGAGAATTCGTTTTGCATCTTCAGTTCTTGTAGCTGGCTCTGCTCTAGTTCTAAAGAGATATTTTGATTTTCCTGCTTTAGAGCTTCGTAGTCACTGGTAAGTTGTTCAATATAGTTCTCCAGTTTCTCCCTATTCTCCCTATGTTCCTCTATTTCATCTGACAGGTCAATAATCTTTTGTTTCAGTGAATGTAATTCACTGGCATCAATTTTTTCCATGGGTAATACTTGGCTTGCAGGAAGTGCTTGTTGGTCTCCATCATCTTTCAATTTGCATTTGCACTTATCTTCCCGAACCTCCTCAACACACTTCGTTAACACTAGCTTGTCAGAGAGAGAAGATATCTCCTTATCTTTTTGCTCCAACATTTCATCAAGGTCTCTGACAGCAAGAATCAACTCAGAATTTGAATCTTGTGTTTTCTCAAGTTGCATCTTAAGATCAGTGTTGAGCTCCTTTTCATGACCAAGCTCTCTCTCAATTTCTTCTAGCCGAACCTTGAAATCTTCATTCTCGACTAGCAACTGATTCAGAGATTCTCTTTCATCAACAGACCTGTGTAAGGACTTGAGCTGATCGCATTCAATTCTCAGTGCATCTCTCTCAACTTTAAGATCAATGATTTGTCTAGATAAATCCTGCCCTTTTCTGCTTTCCTTTGCAATCTGTTTCCGGAGAGTCTGTAGTTCCAGTTCTGATATCTCTGATTGCCTCATTAGACTGGATATTTGACTTTTAAGTTGTTCTATGGATTCATCTGAGGCCTCTTGAAACTCTCTGGGAAGGTTATCTTCCGGGCTGTTTGCCAAGTCTACTAAACTTTCATCTGAATTTGAACCCATTGACCAGTCTGTGCTTGATGGTCGATGCAGACGATTCTTCATTTTGGTGGTATCTTTTGTTTCCTTACAAGGCATTGAGTTCTCTCTCGAAGTTGATTGGAAGTCCATATGAGAGCCAATAGATCCATCAAAGCTTCCATCCCTTTCAATATTCTGTGACGAGACAATCTCAAAAATTCATGTTCCATGCAATATTCAAGAAACAGTAGGAAAGAATCTAGAAGAATAGAGCCTATACGTTAAGGAAAACGGACTGGAAATTGCTAAAATATATTGGTTAAGCCCTACCTCTGTAAGAGTAAAGTCATTTCCATCGATATGACCATTGCTTGGTTGGTTCTTCAAGCTGCTGGCAGAGTGAAGTTTGGAATCTTCACTATCTTCAATTTGCCTGAAATCAGAAGGCATAATTGATAAATTCTAATCGACAGAGGTAAAGAAGAATAAGAAGATACGAAAAAAATATCAGCACAATATAATTAACTTTTCATTTTTGCATTTCACCTTTGTTCGAAACCTCCCTGAACCTTCGCGATTGTCACCTGTTTCAATGATAATTTGAGCATGAGAAATAGTGAAGGATCTTTGCAAGAAATGAACTAGCCTACACATATTTGAAAACTTTATATAAATTCTTTGACAGGAGTGAGGTAGCCGAATAAAGCATTATTTCAACAGAATTATGGCATTTAGTTTCACCAGAGAGAGAGAGAAAACATACATGTAAAACTGCGCCGGAATTTGCAAATTTGAGGGGCAAAGAAACGGTTAGAGGCTCTGTTTCCTGTGCAAAATCTGCAAAATCGATTGAAGCTTCCCCAAGATAGCCTGATTTTGATGACCCCTGCAAGAGCAATGGATAGCATGATTTTGGTACGACTTGTAGACATCAAACAAGGTAAAACATTAGGAGTGTGAGTTCAACTTACATTAGAAACAACAAAATGGTATATTTTCTCGTGCAGCTTTCCTGATTTTGGCTCCCCGATGAGTTTGACTGACACATAAATCGGATTGTCCCATGAACAGGTTCCGTCCCGAACGGCTGCTTTCTCTAGTTTAAATGTTGTCTTTCCAACATCTTCAGGCACTAAAGATATTGTGAGGGCGGGTTTTTTCAACGGTGGCACCTGAAATGAAGATGCAAAAGGAGGTAAGACCTTATTCCTTGTGTGAATCACCTAGTTAGCAGGTTAACAATATCACGCTACTCTTGGGGTGTGCGGTTGCAATGTGGCTAGAAAACCCATATGAAGCCCAACGTCATTTTGTTTAGTAAGTACCTGAGTCGCCTGAAACTGCAACATGAACACGGCTTTGATTTTTTTCTTGTCGCTCCTCCATGACTTGAACATATTTTGATCTTATTTTTTGGATTCTCACAGAATCCGCATCAAAAAGCTCACCTTCCCTGCAAACTGCTTAAGTGCTAGTCTGGAGTTTCTGTCTTTCTTCTATTTTGGGTAGGACAAAACAATGTTATGCTGGCTGCATAGTGTCTTCGGGAACTCTGGATTCCAGAAGCAAAACCCACAATAAGAGAGAAGGCTTCGTTTGGTTACTTTCTCTATTAGCCAGCTATTTTGTGAAGTAAAACTACTAGGATTGTGCGTTCACAGTTTGGAGATGTGAATCGAAGAAGATGTCTGAAGTCTTGAGTAGAATGCGAATCCGTTAAAGAGAAATAAAAGCGAGAAGCTTAGCTGTACTACTAGCTTAATCAAAACCTCGGGGTATTATTGTGTAGTAGTATTAAAGAAGATAGCTGTCTCGGGGCCTAGTTTTCTTTTCAATGCAGGAAGGCACGAGGTGCGGTAGTAGAAAATGACATAGCTGTCCCTCTCTACCTGGGCTGATCTGTCTTCCATCAGCCCGACGTCTTTAAGATTAACGTTGGGATTTCAATAGTATTAGCCCGGAGAATCCACGTTGTGAAAGCGATATCAAAATGTCGCGGCCAAAGGAAACTTTGAGAAAAGACTGCCCAGGCAAGGCAAAATTTGCTACTATGTCCATCTCCATCGTCCATTATCCATCAACCTGAAAAATGGGAAACGTTTTTTGGCATTTATTTTATCATTAAGAGATCTAGTAATTTTGTTACAACTCATGTCAGAAGTGTAAACTAATTCCTGGCGTTTCTACCAAAAAAATTAATTCCTGGCGTTGCCTATATTCAATTAGTAGGTTAGATTTGTCATTTAACATTATGGGGAGTAATTATGAGTCAGTGATGGAATATTGCCTATTGGGTCACGAGAGGGGGACGTCAAGAAAAGTAAGATAAATGTTCCTAAAGAAGTACTAATAGTGAAGCGGTGATTAATAGATTATCTTTTTGAGCATAGTGTTGATTATTTGATTATATGAACCATAATTGCACGATAAGAAAAAGGTTCAACAAATAAAATCGGATTGACAAAAGAAAAACAATAAAATCATAACAACATCAATTAAACAAAACAATGCTGTGTAAATGGTTGGCCGATTCTCTATCATTGGTGCATTAAAATTTTACGTTCCAATTTCCCATTCTTACCTCTTAGTCTTAGAGAATACTCAAGCTGTTATTCCGTTTTAGTTTATTGGTGGACATGAATCCATTTCTTCTTCCATCTACATAAGATAATCCCTCCATAAACGAAACAAAAGTATTGAAATATCCTCTGCTCTCGTTCTTATGTAATCAGATTGTACCGCAAGCCTGCCAATATGCGTTCGCTAGTCCCATGAAAATGCGTAAGATTGAAAAAATGACTCGCATAAAAACTTACAGTGTACAAGTTAGGAGTCTTTTTATGGTTAGCAAATTTGATATGCGATCTAACGTAGTTGGGGCATGTCTCCATCCCTTCCAAAGCTGGCCCAGAAAGGCACACAGGCCACAAGGCCTCACCGGAATGTGCAACATTAAATGTTGGACACCTAATCCTGTGGTCAAACCTCACTATTTTGCTTATTTGAGTGAGAGGTTGCACGTGGAAACATGTGCTGCAGTTCCCCCTTCCCACCTCACTGGGAAACACCTCCTTCTAAACTGTAGATTTGGATCTGACACATTTATATTATTAACGTTTAACACAACCCTCTCCTTCCATGCTTAATTGGTCATTAAGCACCTCCTTCCCACCTCACTGGGAAACACCTCCTTCTAAACTGTAGATTTGGATCTGACACATTTATATTATTAACGTTTAACACAACCCTCTCCTTCCATGCTTAATTGGTCATTAAGCTACAATCTCGCACCACTCGCATCAACCACAGCTCCAGCCTGCCGCCTGCAAATTTTTTTTTTTAATCAAGGTTTAAAAAATCCACTTGAATCGTAGCTCAGTTCTAATAACATTGCTATTTTTACGGTGCGTGTCAGTAGAGCCTAGTGATATATACACAGACTTTATTCTGTTCTCAAGTCCAATTGATGTACTTTCATCAAAAAAAAAAAAGTCCAATTGATGTACACCGCCTTTCAATTACCCTTAAATGTTGGAAGAAAATGATCAAAATATTTATTTCGGGAAACCAATTAAGGAATTATTTGTAGAGAGTAACTTTATTATTTTGTTCCTCGCTTGAACAAGACGAGGAAATTATATGCAATGCCAATAACATCAAAGAAAAAAATTCCAGGGCCGGATGGGTGGTTGGACTTGGTCCAAGATAATTAAACAAAGCAGACCCCGTAAAGCCCACAAGAAATAAAGTACTAGTATGTAAGTGTTCAAGTCTGATCCATTGATGGCGATTCGGCTCTCAACTTTCTGGCTCACGTTTTGAGCCTCTATGCTGTAGTAACCTTGGGATGAATGGGCCTTCTCCACACTTTGGGGGGACTTGTTTGTAAGTGGTAGTAGTATTTGGGTCTGTCATCGTATCATCCATAACAATTCAGTCACTCGGTGAGTCAGTCAGTCTGCGGAACAAGTGGACTTTTGGTCCCTGTAATCTCTCCTCGATTTTGAAATGTCAGTCCTATACCGATTTTTTATGGATTTTGGTCCTCATATTACTCCTTTTGGTACTTTTGGCCACCGGACGACCATCGGTGACACGTGTCACCATATTATTCGGCCACATCATCATGTGGGACCTACCGATCCGGGTCATCTTTCCAGCTGATTCGAGCGAAGCCAAGGTCGACCCGAGTCGGTTCGTTTGATTTGTAGTATTTTGGCCCAAAAAGAAAATTGATTGTAGTATGGCTTCTCCATTCCACAAGTGTGGGTTTTCACACAATGGCATTGGATAAGGGGATCCCCCCATGCCAGGTGGAAAAGTTGAGGTATGCGCTATGCATCACAAACGACATATAAGACAAAACAAAGCCAAAAAGAAAAAAGAGGCCCACCTCCGCTCCGCAGACTAAAAATTGGAGGATACTGGTGGAACTGGAAGTGCCACGAAGCTTGGTGCTCCTACGCACGATAAAGCCACCAAACCACACAAACCACGTGGCGACAATCGGCCACCCTACGAATGTAAAATCTGCAAAGCCAACGGTTAAGATGGCGTGCAACAGAGGATTTTATGCAAACATAATTCATCATCATCAGATCAGATTGGGGTTTAGACAAGATATTATTAATTTTTTTAAAAAAGAAAAGAAAAGAGGGGGCAAAATCTTATTACTACTATTTCAGTCCTTCTTATCTTCTGATGATGATATTGATATGGGTTCTGTCTGGACCTCTGTGGTCTCTCTTTCTTTCTCTATTTGTTTGTATTAGTTGGTAGATGATGTATAATTAAATCGTCGTCCTATGCCTGCCTCACTGCTTTCTCTCAAAAAAAAAAAAATAATATTCTTCTTCATTTTCGGGATTAATTAGGGAAAAAAGAATCAGGAAAAAGAGAAAGAAACAAGAACAACAATGGCGATAGGGGTAAAAGCAACACCTTTCACCTTCATAGTGCATGCGCTTGGGATTGCAGGTGCGGTTATGGTCTTGGTTTGGACTATACACTTTAGGGGTGGCCTCGCTTGGGAAGCTTCAAACAAAAGTCTCATCTTCAATGTAAGTCCAAGCCATCTCCCTCTCCACCTAGCTTCACCTCTCCTTTTGTGAGAGTACTTCCACCCACCATTGAACTCTTATTATTTTCTTCGTTAATTTTGTTTTGGCTATACTTTGATAGGATAAGACCCAAAAGTGTGTGTGACGGTGTGTGATGTTTCGGATTACGGGGAAACTCAAACTGGGTTGTTTATATTCGTTGTTGATATTGGTTTGACTTCCCCGGAGTTTTTGGGCCGGAAAATTCTTTGCTTTGAGATTGGTATTTTGGTAGGATGAGTGTTGTATGTATGACTGTGTGAGTGACCCAAGTTAATTATCAGTTTGATTGCTACTACTGCTTCTAGGTTTTAAGTTTTTGAAATGGTAGTGGTTGNTCTCATCAACAGAGAGAAGGTTATAATTTCTTATGTTTTCACTTTCTTAATCGTAAGTCTTGCATATGCTAATGAACTTCACCCTTATTTTTGAGTGGTTCTGTCTCATCCATTTCTGTCTTCTTCTTCTTTTCTTTTTCAGATACATCCTGTTTTGATGCTTATTGGCCTGATTATTATAGGTGGAGAAGGTAACAACACAAAAACCTAATCTCCTACTCGTCTGCTACATGCTGAAAGTTGTTCTGATTGGTTTACTAATATTACATTCCTTGATTAATTTCCCTTTTTAAATGATCTAATCTTTTGTCGTGGAAAAACTGAACACAGCCATAGTAAGTTACAAATCGCTTCCACTCAAGAAAGAAGTGAAGAAACTAATACATCTGGTCCTCCATGCCATTGCACTCGTACTTGGTATTATTGGGATTTACACGGCATTCAAGTATCACAATGAGAGTAACATCGCCAATCTTTACAGCCTGCATTCCTGGCTGGGGATTGCGATTATAGTCCTCTATGGAATTCAGGTAACTCAATCACCAATTCACCACCATCTGCATCCGGGCTTATTAATGCCTGTAACATTAATGTTTTTATGCTAATTTCATTCAATTTGTTTTTTCTTTATTACTATATACAGTGGGTATATGGATTCGTGATATTCTTCTTCCCTGGAGGGTCAAGTGCAGTGAGGAGCGAGTCACTGCCGTGGCATGTGCTGTTTGGGCTGTTTGTGTACATTTTAGCAGTTGGGAATGCGGCAATAGGGTTCTTGGAGAAGCTTACATTTCTGGAGAACTCTGGGCTCGCTAAGTACGGCTCTGAGGCATTGCTTGTTAACTTTACTGCCGTCCTCACCATTTTATACGGTGCCTTTGTTATTTTATCGGTTCTTGCTCTGGCTCCCCCCGAGGATGATTACAGCTATTCCGCTTTATAATTAATCAAGTTTGGTACGTACCTGGCTTAATTGGCTACCGCTGTATTAATATTTAAATGTCAAGCCAATCCCATTCTGATCCGTTTGCTGAGTAATTAGGATCTCTATTTATTTGTATTAATTATTTGTATATCTACGAATTCAGCTGTAACAGTTTATTCTTGATAAAAAAATAATACCCATGGCTGAGGCTTTGTTGGATTTGACCCTGCTGTGGCACCAGTATCGATGATGTGAATGCCATATTTTGGAACTATCAAATAAAAAAATCATCAAATCATCATGGTTTTAAGTGATGGCATGTGGTTCAATTAAAAAAATAATAAAAAAATATAAAGATCACCCCCGCAAGAAGACTTAATCTAAATTATAAAGAAAATAAATAAATAAATAGATTGTGGGTAACAATTTCTCAGCCCAACTGTAAATTAAACTACTTAGGCGCCGTAGTACAATGTTTTCCAATAAACTGGCCGCCCATCGCGACATTACTTGAGAGTTGGGATTAGGGGTGTAAACGAGTAGAGCTACTCGCAAGCTACTCGGGATCGATTCGGTGGATACTCGAACTCGACTCGTGCTTATCGAGCTCGAGTCGAGCTCGAGCCGAGCTTTTTGACCCTTCGAGCCGAGCTCGAGCCTGCAGTATGTTGACTCGTTAAGCTCGCGAGCCTTAACGAGCTTTTGTCTTTTTTAAAAAAAATAGGGCCCTTCATTGCTTAATTAGGCCTATTACGTTTATTGTGGGCTGGGTTCTTCAATTTTTTTTACTGGCCCAACGCTTATTGTACTAAACCGTCCAAATACAGACACTGAAGACTAAGTCACTAATACACAATAAACAAAAACACAAAATTGACGACAGCGACGCGGAAAATGTTTATTCAAGAACCAGATAATAAATAAAATCCAAACCTTCACAATTTTTCTAATCCTTTCCTTTTCTTTTCCGTTATCTTCCCCCTCTTCCAGCTCTGTTCTCCACTGACAAACAAAGAAACACACACACACAAACGAACGAAGGAAGAAGCTTCTTCTTCAGATCCCGAACTCCGATGGCAGTAGCCTTCCGCGGGAGCCGGGGCGGAGGACTCGGCGGATCCAACGGCGGGAGCCGGGGCGCAGCTTCTTCTCCTACCGGATCTTCGGCTCCGCCATGTTCACCCTCCTATTGAGCCAATCCCATCTGCTGCGCCGAGCGTGACGACGACACCAACACCGACGGCGATGCACACGAGGACCCAGGCCCTTCATCCCCAAATTGATTTTCTTCTCCACCTGGTATGATATCCTTCTTCACCCCAGGCACTATCGGCATCTAATGAATGAAGGGGAGTCCGTTGAGGGAAGGGCGGAAACGGTGGGCTTTCTTCGCGTGGTGGAGGGCTGACTTGAGATTCGAGCTCGCGAATTCCCTCTCTGCTATGCTTTTTAGACTCATCGTGGGAGTTCTACTCCCTGCAACCTATACTCCTCTTGATATGGTATGTCAAATTAATATCTTTTGGGATTTGGAATTGAGTTGCTGTGAACCGGTGGAGGCTTAGTGTGGGTTTGGGAGGAATGATTGGCTCATGGGTAAGCATGGGTATCGAGCTTAATCGAGCCTAATCGAGCCGAGTTCGAACCTGATTTTTCTTAACGAGTTCGAGCTCGAGCTTGCATCTCACAACTCGATCGAGTTCGAGCTCGAGCTCGAGCTTGTGATTTCCTTAACGAGCTCGAGTCGAGCAAGGCACTACTCGGCTCGACTCGGCTCGTTTACACCCCTAGTTGGGATCCTATTATTCCAGCTTAATTAATGGTGGATGTTGATGATCCACTTTAGCCAATCGGGCTTATCAGCCAGGGGATGCTACAAGTACGTTTTTGTATGGCCTTCAATCCATGGGCTTTAGATGCAGTGTCTAGCAATATTGTCAGTCTAAGTCTACTAAAAAAAATTGTTAAAAAAAGGCAAAATTTCATTTAACACACTCTAATTTTGGTGGTATATCAATTTGGCCATCTAATAATTTGTTTGAACATTTTAACAATCTAACTTGTAAACCCATTGCAATTAAAGCATTTTGTCTTAAGAAAGAGAAGAAACATTATGTTAAAAATCCAGTAGGGTGAGGTGGGTTTATAAATTATTACAACATCATTGTTTTGCTAAAGTATAATATAATTATTTTATTTAAATGATGAAAATAAAGTTAATATAATATTAATAGATATATAGAAGCTTTTAAAATTAAGAAGTATCTCTTCTTTAAGAATAAAAATAGATAAAAAATATATATGAGAGAGAGAGAGCATAAAGGATTAATGAATAAGATGATAGTTTTAAAATCAATAGAGAAGAGGGTGGAGGATAGCTGGAAAAGAAGTAAATATATATAATCTGATATTTAGTGGACTTGGATCGATTAGCTTCAATTTTTTTAAAAGATAATTATTAAAAATAGGATTTAAACCTATTTTAATAAAATTATGTGGTTTTAATAATTCATATATTTTCTACCAAAAAAATAATTCACATATCCCCATGCCAGATATAACTGAATATTATTTTTGTTTGAATACATAATACTTTAGTTGTGATGGATTGGCAAGTTAATTTGTTAAAATGTTCAAACAAATTATTGGATGGCCAAATTGATACCCACCCAAAATTAGAGTGTGCTGAATGAAATTTTGTCAAAAAAAAAAAGAAAAGAAAAAGGAAGAGATAATCTCAAGGGAAAATAATCAAAATATTGATAATGGTCCTACCACGCGTTTGGATTAATTAAGGTAGTGAGTGGTGACAATACCCCACGGCCTCAGGGGGGCCATCTACTACGAAATGTATATACATGTTGACATGTTGTTGCTATTGCTATATATTAAGCTAGCTCGCTCCTCTGGTGCTCGTAGTGGTTGAGATTTCATTTTCTCTCTTTAGGCAAAAATTTCTAGTCCCTGTTTCTTTTTTCTTCTTTGCATCAAACAATTAATTGAAAGTATGATCCGAGTTCGCACATTGATATGTCCACATTATGATAGACCCATTTGAAGTCATAAAAAGCCCATGTAGGGTGAGAAGCTCAAAGAAGTTCAGAACCCACGGAGCGGAGAAAACGAGGTGGATCAATAAGGGCGAGGCCCAGAAAGAGAGCAAAGGTCCGGATCTAAAGGGAATATCCGAGAATCCTCCCGAAAATATCGGGAAGAACCATATGGATCAGCCAGCTGAGGGTACGGACGGGACAACTGTACCAAGAGGTGCCCTTGGATGACCTCAACATGAAGAAATTGTGAGCCGTCAGATTACCCACACTAGAGAAGATTGTATAAATACTACTAACACCAATAGAAACGGAAAAATGACTTCTATCCCTTTGGGGCTAAGCAAAAACTCTATTTTCTTCCTCTTCTTTGTATTGGAGCTTTTAAAATATCAATAAACACTTTGACTTTTCAACGTGATTCCAAATCATCCTTTGTTATTCACTTTGATTTTTCTTTGGTAATATCAGTGGCGCCGTCTGTGGGAACCCAACGAAAAGCCTAGCTACGCCGCCGTCATGAGCGCAAAAAGAGAAACTCCGGTGGAAGGAAGATGATGGTGAAGTCGGAAACCTGAGAAGATCCAAACTTGGAGGCCATGGAGGCCCGGTTGCAAGAAGCCCTCTCCAGATGGCAGTACCCGAGAAGGAAGGGATTGATAGGGAGCCCAGGAGATTTGAGGGCAAGGCCGGCCTCTTCCAGCAAAAGGAAGGAGCTGGAGCATAGAGAAGGATGAGAAGGTGATGAAGAGACGCCAGATCCGCATCAGCTGGATATGAATTTGAGGAGAAAACACGAAAAGGGCGTGAAAAGTGCGCCTAGTAGAAGGGTCCTCGTTGAAAGGAGCCATCTTGGTGGTCTACAAGTACCCCTTGAAGGTACCCAGAAGGAAAGACCTCAGCTTGAGGGCCATGGAGATGGAGTATGAGGAGATCCAAAGGCAAAGTTAGCCTCGTCTAGTAAAGGAAAGGAGCTAGATCTTGAAGACGAGCCAGATCTACATCAGATGGAGAGGAGCTTAAGAAAAAAAATACGAAAAGGGGTGTTGAAGACACCCTAGGAGAGAAGAATCTAGGAGAAAAGAGCCACCTTGGCAGTCTACAAGTGCCTCTTGAAGGTACCCAGAAGGAAAGGCCTCGACTTGAGGGCCAAGAGGACATGGAAATGGGAGTGAAAGGGCTCCAAGAAGGCCGAAAAGGCAAAGGAGGTATGCTGAGAAGGGAAGTTTACGAAGAAAGGGTAAAACGCCCCGACTCGTATTTACCGTACACAGTAAACACGTGCCGGAACTGTGACAACCCAACCAAATCAAGCCCAGCATACAGTGTATAAAACAGTAACACGGGCCCAACAGCCCAAAATAGGAAACATCATAAATAACAAAACCGGCCCAATGGCCCAATAACATCAATAAAATGCACAGCGGAAGACTTAATAACTCACATAAACACCGTATGCGACATAGATGCAAACTATGGATCCAAGCCCTGTCTAAGGGATAACGCTGCAGCCTGTCTGGAATGCACCAATCCTGTACCAAAAATAACTCATCCTACGGGATGAAAGCCCGCAGGTGAGGGGTGAGTCCAAAGTGCTCACCGACGAAGGAAAGACAATCAATATGCACACTATAACTACTCAAGTCAAACACAGGCTAAACAGCCAAACACACCAAAACACGACTCGACCCAAAACCGGTCCAAGACCAAAAGACTCAAATAAAACCAATTTCCAATTTTATCTTTCCGGGCCCCGTCACGGATAAGCTAGAGGTCAGACCTGGTTATACACAAATTCTGGGTGCCAGACCAAATCCAGAGAACCCAGGGATCGACATCCCAAAAATACGAACCCAGGGATAGACATCCCAAAAATAATCACGGGATAGACATCCCAAGCATAGACATGCTTATCACAAGAACCCAGGTCAAGGCCACCACGAAACAGTCTTAAACCATCGAGTCGTACCACTACTTACCACGTGACAATTATATTATCATCCAAAACCAAATCTCAGGGATCGACATCCCTAACCAAAATACCGGGATAGACATCCCTATCCAAAATACCAAGGATCGACATCCTTGTCACAATTTATTATTAATCCATTATATACTTTGAACCAAAAGACACAGAAAATCAACACGGGGATAAACATCCCAAAAATACCAAATCAAAATACTGGGATAAACATCCCGACAACAATCAAGACCATGGGATAAACATCCCGAACCAAACCACAACAAATGCAACATGCGATAATCAACAAACACAATAACCGAGTGATATAGGCACATATTGAAGGAAATCCATCCTCACCTTGGCCGATTACTCAACTCCGGAAACAATGACCGGTCCGACGCCGGCTCCTCGGGAAACTACCCGATATCCAAACCTATACAATAAAACAACATATACACATAAATGCACATAATCGGTATGCTATGATGCCAAAACTGCAAAATACCCCATCCCGGTTCATATCCTTTATTTTCATCTTTTACTGAAAATATTATACCATACGTATATCCGAATATAATTTCGGTACCATACTTTAATTAAAACTCTTTTCAAAACATTTTCATAAATTAATTATACTTTTCCCAAAATATAATCACCAAAATTTCCCAGAAAAATAATAACGTATTTATAATTTCAGAAAATATATATATTATTTATCTTTTTCTAAATATATATAATAATATTTTCTAACACAAAATATAATTACCTTTAATCTTCAAAGTACATATATATATATATATATATATATATATATTCCTCAACCATAATTTTCCAGGGAAAATAATATATACATTAAATTTCTAGAAATTATTTTCATGGTATATATATATTTTTTTCCAATTAACAATAGTTTTTCCAAAACAAAACTTAATTATTTATCAAAGTATATATATTTATATTTTCCTCAAAATACCAGAATTAAATTGACCATAATTTTCTCAAAGTGAATATATATTTTTTCATAAAATTAAATACCAGAATATGAGTAAATATATATATATATTTTTTTAAAAAAAATTAAACGGACTGGCCATGAATAGTGCGGCCCAGACCAAGGCAGCAACCCAGCACCACACAGCCCAACCCAGCGAACAAAACCCAACCCAAGACTATTCGCGACCCGACCAGAAGGAACGGGTCGAAGCGAACCCGGCATCACCTTAGCGGGTTGCAACGACAGCGGCGCGACAGGGACGACGAGCGCGAGGGAGAAGCTGGCACGGGGTCGGCGAGGCTGAGGCGACTCGTCTGGCGGTGGAAATGCGGCGCTGCGTCGCCGGTGTCGTCGTCAGCGGCGCGGAGAGGGAGAACCGCGGGTCTGCTCGCGGGTCATCGCTCGCCGGCTGAGCGTCTCGCGGCGGAAGGCGACGGGGGCGGCGTCGAGGTCGCGTCGGCCTGGGGAACTCGGTGGTGGCGGCGGTGCGGCGAGAGGCGGCCTGGAACTCCACGGCGTGCACAGTAACGGGGTGACGGTGAACAGTAACTCCTCGGGTTTTCTTCCTTTTTCTCTATTTTTCTTCTTTTTTCCTTCTTCGTTTTTTTCTATTTTCTGAATTTCTTTTTTTTCTTTCTTTTTTTTCCCACTCCCTCTCTATTTCCCCTTTTTTTTTCCTATTTTTTTCTGTTTTTCTGTTTTTCTTTTTTTTTCTCTTTTCTTCTTTTCTCTCCTTTTCTTTTTCTCTCTTTTTTTTTCTCTTCTCTTCTTCCTCTCCTTCTTCCTTTCTTCTCCTGCTTCCTTCTTTTATAACCGTGAATTTACTGTGCATCATGTGAATCCTGCTGCATTATTAAGCGAGTCCAGTCCGGACCAGAAAATAACTGATACCCCCTTAGTTATTTTCCGGTGTGATTTTCTGAGAAATTCCGTAACCCGAAAAATACCAACTTAGGCCCGAAAAATCCACGAAAAAATCACGAGCGCGGAAAAACTCTCGGTTTCGAAAAACGACGCTCGATTTACCTTGAATTAATTACCCAAGATTAATTCAACAGTAAATCACGGTAAAAAGACTTTTACAGTCCCGGTAAAAATCAAAAATTTTACCCGGGCTGTTACAGTCTACCCACCTTAAAAAGAATTTCGTCCCCAAAATTCCGTCTTATCCGTGGGTCCTACCACGATAAGCTTCTGGCACACTCCGCCAGGTGTCCAAACTCAACCCGAGATACCGCTTATACCCTTAAGCGACATCTCGTCCTCTATAAGAACCAAACCTCATGACTGGCATACTCACACACAGTCATGGACTCTCCACTGAGATCAAGGACTACCTCAGACTCCGAGAACAACAGCTACATCGGCGGCACTGCCTTCCCGACAAGCTCTGATGAAGAACCTCCCAAGAAGCGGTTCAAAACCACATCATCGGCCTGAAGGAGCACATGGTCATCTCCCCAAAACGGCGAAAGAAGCGTGCCAACAAGAAGGCTGAAGATCGAAAGGGCAAGGCGATAGCTGAGAGCAGCACTCCACAGCAGACACTACGCAGCTGAACGTCTCACTGAAGAAGATCAGCTCGGCGGTGTTGCAGATCGAACTGGCGTGCACGGAGCTCTTCCCTCACATGAAGAACGTACAAAAACTTGTAAAAGATCTAGAGAAGCAAGTAGCTCCGTAGAGTACTTCTTCTCTGTTGTAAAACTATTATGAAATAAATAAAATGAATTTCCTTTTTAAATCAAAATTTTTATATTACAAAGTCTTATGTTAAATAGAAAAAAAATAAAACATCTCAAAACAAAACAAAAATCAACAATAAGAGTATAAAATCAAATATAAAGAAATTAAAAACAAAACTCGTTTAACAAAATCAAGACATAAAGAAGTTAAACAAAACATATTTCATGATCGGTGCTCGTTTCGGACGTGAACATCCACGAACCCAAGAAACGTAACGTACACAGCTAATGGTGATGTCGGTTCCCACGTGAAAAAGACATCCGTTAACTCGCACGGTGAAGATCACGAGAGCGTCCTGTGTCCCTCGAAAGAATCGTTACCCACTTGTTCACAGATTCCGCATGAGCTAAAAACGTCTATCAGGTCTCGTATCTCTCCACGATGTCCGAGCAGGTATAAGCTTGTCACACATGCGCTCTACTCGAGGTATGGTCCCATCAGTCCAGCCTCAACGGTCACGAATGCATGTGATAAAAGATGCAGGAAAATATAGAAAACCATGAAAAGAAAGGACAAGGTAGCCAGAGCGAAAGAAAATCATGAGATGGAAAAAGGCTGAAAAACTCTGGCATTGTAGCCCGAAAAACGTATAAAGTAACAAAGCAATAAATGAAAGCAACGACAAATTTTCAAAAAGCAGATCTTAAAAGTCAAAAACAGTAAACACGCTCCCCATAAGAGTATAAAAGAAACGAAGCGGTGAGGTGTAAATCATCAAAAGCATTTTAAGGCAAACAAACGCTCAGAAGAACAAAAAAAACCACAACGCTCAGAAAAACAAAATACCCACTCGTCCACGATGCCTGCTCCATCTTCCGTTTTCTTCGTCGAAGGTGCCAACCTAGGCAGAAGGAATCGTCTGGCCTACAGCATGGTCAACGAGCGTCCAGAAGAACTACCGAACGAGCTCGGCAGGATGCCGCGTCTGGTCTTCGTCGACGAACTCTACTCATCGCGGTTCTTCATCACTCCCATGGAAGAGACGTCCTTCCTAGAGGACCATGGCACTCTGAGGACCTCTTACTACGGATCGGCAAACTCCATCATGTTCTTCATCTCCGAAAGGCTTCAGGAGTTCAACCTAGAGTCCACTTGCCATACCCTGGAGCAAGGCACCTACTACCAGCTCTCGATGACGGCCCAGAGCATGCCCAGAGTAACTCGTCTGCCCGTAACTTGGCCAAAGGCCCGACTACTGGTGTGGAACTACAGAGGAGTCGCAAGGCGTTCCCAGGAGTTCTCGCATACTCTGAGGGACCTGAAGAACCAATACAAACCAAACATGGTTCTTCTGACGGAGACCCAGTGGCAGCCTCAAGACGATCACGGTCTCATCCCACTCCGGTTCCCTCAAGCTAACCGGTTCGAGCTTCCTGGCCAGAACAACGCAGGCGGCATGTGGTTCTCGTGGAGCGACAGCATCCAAGTCAACATCAACAACGACCCCACTAGCTTCAGGGTCAACATCGTTCCAAGGCGATAAATGTATTTTCTTTTTATAAAATATAAAATATAAATGTAATATTTCTGTTTGTAATATCAATATTAGCAATATTAATAATATTTGTATTTTCGCTTATTTATGGCATCATTACCTCTTATGTGAATGTTCTACGACAGTTGGCGTCCCTTGACTGGATCCATAATGCACTAACTAAAATGATATAAAATAATAAACAAATGGAGCGAACTATGCAAACAAGGACAACAAACACACAAAGACTGCCCAACAAGACCTAACGCCCGCTCCGCTACCAAAATGAAACGCCCCGACCCGTATTTACCGTACACAGTAAACACGTGCCGGAACTGTGACAACCCAACAAAATCAATGAAACACACCGACTCAAATTTACCCAATATACAGTAATTACCGATCAACAGTGCCGACACGTGGCATAAACAGTAAATATAACAGAAAATCCGGCCCAACGGCCCAATGATAATATCATATTACCCGACCACGGGTACATCAACAACATTAGCACAGCGGAAGCGATTATAACTCAAAGTCAACAAATACAAGCCCGATGCAACTAATGGGTCCGAGTCCTGCCCGAGGGTACACTGCAGCCGCCGAAATGCAACCCAAACCTAACTTGCAAGGACTGTGTGAGGGGTGAGACCAACCACTGTCTCACCGATAAACAAATAAACCGCAGTATACAAGCAACCGTATATACACCAAAGCCAACACAGTACATTAGAGGTACAACAAGCACAACATGGCATCGGAATAAGACAGCATACCAGACCTTACTATACATCTGACATCACACCGTTAAGCTAGTCCTCTAAACTCACTAACAATCAGCGACTGACTATCCAATTTTAATATTAGGGCCCTTGTCACATGATAAGTATTGGCCGTGCCTGGTAGCCAGGTTAGCTAACCCCAGGGTGCTCCCCGCTAAATATCACAAATCATATCTCAAATAACCGAGTCCCGCAGTCCTCGGCGGAAGTCCCAAAGTCCTTCCTATAACAAATCAACTGAGTCCCGCAGTCCTCAGCCGGGAGTCCCGCAGTCCTCTCTATCATATCACAATCACAAGGTGACTACCATCTGGCCGTACCAATACCTGTCACATGACAATCTAAATGTCTAGATGTTATTACCACTATTTATTATTACTTCTTATTCCACTGTCCAATAGTAACTCATCATATTCACTTTCCCAAGCAGGCTCTCAGCCTCACAGCTCTTCCGGGAATCCAACGTCACAATATTGGGTCACTGCCATTGACCGATCAAATACCACATATCTCATACGGTCATCACATTAATCATATCAACGTCACATAGCTCAACAGCTAGTCCACAGTAGTCATCAAGCATATAACAATAATCACAACAGTAGCCAATAATAACATGACAGGCACGACAAGACTGCATATAAATAACAATCAAACAAACAACTGGGGTATCACAGGCAGCATACCGAAGTTTATAAGTTTATATCCTCACCTGATGTGTCTCTGAAACTGCTATCCAGTCAAACCTCAATGTCCCTATATACATATATGGCAACACAATCACTTACAATGCACCAACAAGATGGTTATGCATGATACCGGTTTAACAGTTATTAGACGGCTTTTCTGTTCATTTTAGTATCTCCATAATTATCTTATTACCAAGCAGTTCATCCGACTTGGTGGTAATTAATTTAATCCAGCGGTTATATCAGGTATACTTGATTTAAATCAATAACCGAAACCGAGCGCCCAAGCCGATGTCCCGGCCCTTAGGTCGCTTAAGATAAGAAAATACATAAATACGTTGTATAAATTATATGGGGGAAATTATATTTGTAAGTAGAACAATTTTACGGCCCGTAAAATGCTTCGTAATCTATTTAATAATATGAAATAAATAATATTTATAAATAACTGTAACATCCCGGGTAAATTTTTGATTTTTACCGGGACTGTAGAAATTGTTTTACCGTGATTACTGTTGGATTAATCTCGGGTAATTAATTCACAGTAAACGGGAGTCGTTTTTTCGAAACCGAGGGTTTTCCCGCGCTCGTGATTTTCCCGTGGATTTTTCGGAACTAAGTTGGTATTTTTCGGGTTTCGGAATTTCTCGGAAAATCACACCGGAAAATAACTAAGGAGGTATCTGTTATTTTCTGGTCCGGATCGGATTCGCCCGTAATACGGACGAATCGTATTATTGGTATCACATGTTAAATAG
>JAKUCV010002703.1:0-10647 GCA_028386065.3 Turnera subulata | reverse complement strand
ACTCTTGTACAAATGGGTCCTAACTTCTCTTGCTCTTCTTGTACTTCAACTCTTGATCATATCTTCTCTTGAATTCTTGATCACTTTGGTTGAGCACTTGTTTGCTTGATTTCTTTTTGCTTCAAGGTTGTCATCAATTGAGCCAAGGTTTGTCATTATCAAAACTCTGAAATGAAACAAGGAGGCATGAGTTCTAACATCCCATTGTGAATACCTCAAAACCAAATATTCATAATCTATTTTCATGTTCTGAACCTCAAAGTATTTCTTTTTTCACACACCAATTCAACCACAATCATATATAACCTGGATCATACCTTAGGCACTAAAAACCAAACACTACCGAGATATCACTTCTATAATTCTATACCTTGGATTCCTCAAGACCCAAACATCCTTTCATAACCCATCATCAAGAATTTATGCCTCAAGCCATCACCTAGAACATCACTATATCTCTCATCAAATGATTAACAACCTAGCAATTAAATCATAATACCCGAGATCACCTCAAAATCAAACCTCAATGTAAACATACTCCTGGCATCCTCATCCAGCAATTGAACTACAACCTCAACAAAGATTCATAGCCAAAAAATTTTTAATCACAATCAAAATTAAGATCTCAAATCTCAACAAAGCTAAGTACCTCAAGTATCATTATAAGTGTCTCCCCAAATATACATTAGATCATCCTCGATTTAACTCGAGAAGTTACCAGCTCGAACTCCGAACAGGATTAAATCCATTTCTTAATTTCACAATTAATTTTAAGTCCACGAGCTCAAATAATCAGACCACAAATTACAGGATTTCCAAAACCACAAGAATCCTAACCAAAAAGGTCATATCCACAAGAATCATATCAGATCATCACTTAACAGATGTACATCCAAAAGCAAATTGATGGTTTTTACTTGTATTGGCCAGTTCCATTTTCGGAACTATTAGACATGTTACCATAGGAAAGCACCGTCCGGCAACAACACAGGGAGAAGCAACAACAGTGTACTCACACAGTCAAGAAAAGTAAGCAAAGAATCAAGAGTCTACGCCGACTCGGATAAAGAAGTGGATATTCCACAGAAACAACCCTTCCAACTGCCTAAGCTGTAAAGGTAAGCATATCATTTCAACAACAATACCGGGTCACTCCGACCCTCAGTTGGTGCGTGTCCTCCACCGGATCCATAGTAAGACTCACTATATGAATGCATATGACAATGCAACATACGACTCAAAAAGGAGCAGACTTAAGCAAATAAGAGCACAAAACATATCCATACATCCCAAAGGATCTACAGCTTGCTCCGCTACCAACTGAAACGCCTGTAACCCAAAACAACCAATTTAATTAATTATACATATGAAATGACCAAACTACCCTTATGTCCCCTAATTACGATATAAACCACAAATCAATCGAGAAATCAATATACAAGCCAGGGTAAACAAAACTGAATCCAAATAGAAATCGGCTCTATGCGAGCCCAACTCCCAATATCGAAAATGTTAGCCATGACAAAATCATCATAAATTTTATTATAAATTATATAATAAATTATACAAGGTAAAATGAGTATGCAGCGGAAGACAAAATAACGTAAGAAACATGAACACAATGCACCCTATGGATCCGACCTGACGAGAGGAAAACACCGCCACCTGCTGATATGCACCACTGCTCAACGAGCAGTTAACCTGTAAAAGATGTGAGGGGTGAGACCAACCACTGTCTCACCGAAAACAAATAAACCAGGGCAAGTCAACCACAAAATACACTGGTTTATGTCATCAAAGCCACAGTGCACAAAGCTAGTCACCATCAGTGCACATCACAAGTTATTCACAGAATTTTGTCTCAAGTGAGTATTTCATCATCTTGTATGTGACTGTTAAGATTTGTAGGAGTTGTACATTTTATTACTAGGGCCCTCTACTGTGTGCGTCGGGCGCGGTAGCAACTGGCCAGCTCCCCAGGGCGTTTGCCCAAACTCAAAACATATATAATATAAAACACCGAAATGGGTAAGTTCCGACAAAAAGATAACCACTAATAACCAAGTGGCCGACAGCTCTAGGAGGGGTGCTCTCCTCAAGGAAATACATAGTACAAGAATCTTGGGGCACACCCGTCAGTCCCCAAGTCGCCAGCTCTGTGAGGGGTGCTCTCACCAAGGAATAAGTAATAACAATAACCAAGGGGTACACCCGACAAATCCCCAAGGCGCCAGCTCTGCGAGGGGTACTCTCACTAATATACTATCGAGGGGCGTACCCATCTATCCCCTTGTCGCCGTCTCAGTGAGTACAACTCGCTATAAATACAGGACCCGAGGGGTACCCTCTCCCCCGCTCGGTGCTACCGATCAACAGCCCTACAGTAGAAATTACTTATCTTCTAGTTTACCAGCTTGGTAACTTGTTAATGTCATATGTATAAAGTAGTTGTATGCTCTTTAACAATTCTTGTATCATGTGTGCTCCTTTTCTATCAGTACAACTCATGTACTCAAAGTATGATGACAACCATCATAGGTACCATATCATATAATCAGCATATAATAACAAATATAACATCAGCATGGCAACCAAAGCAGACAAGAGCGTGCAACACAACAAGCACCCAGACAAAAAACGTTTAATACAAACAAGAATTTATCACATCATTTACCCATGACCATCAACCCGAGCATTGTGGGCAGTACAGGCATACCAGGGTTTATAAGTCCTCACCTGGATCACTAGAAACATCTTGAAAGATAAAGCCATCTCCTACCTCGACATTACCGGGTTCCTATAATTATAACCCAAACACAATTACAAAACAAATCCACGAGGCAATGAGATGCATGTATGCTATGCACTAGCAAACTTAATTTACCGTTAACATTCCTTAACCTCACATGGGTATATACGGATTAGGGTCCAAGGTTGAGTCTCATAAAACTATTAAAAAAAAAACTGAAAATCCCTTTTAAGATTAAAGTCATTTTATAACATCAAAGCCACTTATATTTGCGCTACTTGAGCTAGCCTTTTGAAACACCTATCCATCTCTGCTAATTCAGGCTTGGTTTTTAAAATCCAAAACAGAATGATAATGGTCCTTGAATATATAACATATTGATTTTTTTTCCCATGATTTTCATATGTATGAATCAACCATAAAAGGAAAAAGGAAATGCATGTTCTGTCCATCAGGCATTGCCGAGAGAAGACACAATAGATTATATGCTCTATTAATTACGAAGTTGACTCGTCAGCAGCAATTAAATAATTGGGAAGCCTATTTCACAGACCAATACTTGTATTATTCTTTCGAAAGCCCTTAAATAAACTTCTAAAAGAAAATCCAAAAAGAAATCACTTTAGGATCCAGTTTGTCGATTTAATAGATTTAAGGTTCCACAATGCAAAACCATTAAGCCTCTTACTATCAAATTGTAACAAGACAACCAACTATCAACTAAATTCCATGCAATTTTAGTGTATACATGATTAAGTAAAAACTAAGGCCATAAGTGTCTGCAAAAGTCAACTACCAATTAGAACAACTCAGTTACTAGAACTCATAGCCAGTATATGGTTTGAGTAAAAACAAATGACGGTTTATTAGAAAGAAAACATTGAAGTCATTTAGAAAACCATGTGCAAGATACTCATCTGGACTTGTTACAATTACACATATACCGTGTCTATCTAACATCACCAATATTTAGTGTTTAGGCGTCAACTTCATTCCACGTGTTCTACTCCAACACATACGTAGATAGATATATAGGTATGCATGGAAATGTATATATATTCTTAAATTCAAATAATCAACTCATGCCTACATGATAACTGATTGCAGAATGTCGTATTATCACTGAACCCAACAAGATAATTTGCCGGAAGAGAATTTGCAACATGTATCATTATTTTTTTTAAATTGCCAATGGAGCATGCTTGTCACTGAACCCAGCAAAATAGCACAAAATAAAGGCCATCAATGGCTTATTAATAAGAATAGACAACCCAACTTATTGTTTCACGAACAATAATAATCTGGTCATTACCCGTTAGAATGGTTCTACCCGAGTCCAAGGCATCGCGGACTCGTCGGAGTTTTGAGCATGATTCACAAGATACCACTTCCGGCCAGACCCGTACACGGCGCCGACAAAGGCAGCGGTCGTCGAGTTCTCCATGTGCAGCCAAGCCTCGACCTCCCCTCACCAAGTGCCCGCACACACAGGATTACGCGAAAAAGAGAAGATGGAAGGAGAGGCATGGAGCAACGGTGGCGGCGGCTTAGTTCGTGGTGACACTGGTGGTTGTTTATGGAGAGAAAGATGAGTGTTTGAGGGAGAGAGATATGGGTTAGGGAGCAGCCAAATGGGGAGAGAAGAGAAAAGAAAAAAAGAGGAGAGAGAGAGAGAAAAAGATGATTATATATTCATGTTCTAGGTTAGGGTTTACATCGGAACCAAAACGGCGTCGTTTTGATTCAAAACGACGACACCCCATCCACAGCCCCTCCTCTAGTCAGCCCCATGGTCAAAAATCAACATATTATGTGTTTTATGCCAAAACTACGTAGTTTTAAACAAAACTACACCCAATATTGTGTTTTATACCGAAACTCCATTTTATACAACCTAGAATAATAATTTACTTACATATTGGATAAAATTGAATAATACTGGAAATAAATTTCTTATGAGCAAGAAAATAATCCCAAATAATTTTGTGAGGGCAAATTTGGAAATTAATTCCAAAAATTTCATAGAAATTAATAACCGAAAATCCAGGGCGTTACACTTCAAGCTCGACTATTTGGCCACTTTGCAGATCCAAACAGATGAGGATATTGTGGCTGAATTCTATAAGAACCAGCATATCAAGATGGACAAAAATAAAGAGGTCCTATTTCTAGTGAACATTGTTTTGGGCAAAAAATCAAGGTGACTGAAGAAGTTATTTGAGATGTGCTGAAGCCCATGAAAGGCACTATCAAACACTATGACACCAAGTCCGATGTTAAAGTGAACATCAGAGGAGCACCCTTTTACAGTCAGCAAACGAGATTGGTGTATGGATCCAACCAAAAAGTTACATGTCAGCAAGCTACCCCTCTTGCTAGAGCTGTATTGTACATGCTCATCCGAGTAATCTTGCCACGTCCTAGGCATTTCAATGAGATCTCCAATCATGATCTATGGCTTATTGCTTGTCTAAAGGAGAAGAATCCAGTTTGTTGGGGGTATCAGATTCTCCATCATATGGCTCTTTAGAAATCAAGAAGTCATGGACGTTTGGTGACCATGATTGCAAAAAGGTTTGGTGTGAAATCATCAAAGAATGCTAAACGTCAGCCTGTTGGACTCCTTGACCGAAAAACCTTGTCCAATATGAGCATCATCGTGCTGGAGCAAGTGCTAAGGAAACCATGATTGATGATTTGGGAACTCGTCTAAGCCTATTGGAGACTGAAATGGTTGCTATCCGTGATGATATTCATGTCTGAAGGAGGAGATTATGGCACAATTTCAGATGGTTCTTTCCCGATTTCCTCCTCAAGTATCCTTTGATGATGACTGAAGCCTTTCTAGATCTGATGCCTTAGAAATCATGCTTTGCATTCATCTTGGTTCTGCTTATTGCTTCTGTTTATCTGGTTCTTATTTTGGTTGCTCTCGAATATTTTCTTTCCTTTTGGGATATTATATTTGAATATTGCTCTTTTGAATGGTTAAAATTCTGCATGATCTTTGCTATGTTCCTATTACTCCCTCTTTGCTAATGCTAAAAGGGGGAGAAATTTGTTGTTGTATTGATTGACCTATGCAGGAACATTGGTTATGGTTTCTTGGTTATGGCTTCTGTGAGAAACCAAAACATCGAAGAAAAATGTACATGTGCTTGATTATGCAGGCACTGTTGAAAAGCATTAGTTGATGCTACTATTTTGATATGGTTGGTGCTAAAACTATATATGCTTAATCTCATTAAGTCTTATGCAAGAAGAGTGGAATTGAAAATCTGATCTTTATCAAAAACCACTCTTGAGTTTATGATTTGGTTTCTACCACAAACCAAAATTTATGCTGCGCGGCTTCGTATCTGTTATTATGTATTCAACTAATCTTTTGTGCAGAAAGTGAAAAATAAAGGGGGAGATATATAATTGGCGGTTGTATGCCAATTCGTAATGAATACTTCTTATGTTTTTTAGATCTTATCCTTGTTGAATTACACAAATGTTTTCAAAAGGGGGAGCAACAAAATGTGGAGAGTTCGAAAAAATTATGAGAATATTTTTTGAACCCTTGTTATATAAAAAATCAACAGAAATTTCTCATCATAAAAAAGGGAGAGATTGTTGATCATAAATTAGGGTTAATCACCTCTTAATGATAAACTATGATTAACCATGTTGATTATCTGGTTTTGATGACTAACAAATTACAAGCTTTGCTTGTGTTGATTTTCGCTTATAGGAAAATTATGGTTTCTGCAGATACCATATCTTGGACACACGACATATGGTTTTTATCGATACCATATCTTGCATACACGACATATGGTTTTTACTGATACCATATCTGCAAAGCTGTCACTATCAACTTTTTGAGCAAGTTGCGTGTGGTCCTACATGCATTTAAATCCCACGTCCAGCCGTTTTAATTGATGAACAAGTAAGATGGAAGACTTTATGGAAGTGCAGAAAATGTTCCCACCTAACTCCTACTCAACTCCAGATTTGGTAATATTTTGCAACCAAGGAGTTGACATGCGTAACGGCACCAAATTGAAGCTTTTATTGAACTAAAGTCAACTGGAGTACAAGGAGCCGTTGCAGAAGCTTATCCCCCACCCTCAGATTCTATAAAGAGGGATTTTTACACCTCTGGAAGATTATCCCAGCAATTGTGCAAAATCTGAGTATGTACTTGAGCTAAAAGATTTGGTATTTGATCTGGTTTTTCTGCTTACTGTACGAAACACATTCTAAGGGGTAATTTGTAAGCAAGACTTGGTTTAGTTTTGATGGATACTGAAGTCTAGGATCAGAATTGAGGATAGGTTAAAGCTTAGCCTGTGAAAAGCTTGTAAGGTTAGAGTTTAGCTTGTGAAAAACTTGTAAAGCTTTGAGCATAGCATAGAAAAGCTTGTGTTTGAAAAGGCTAAGGTTGATCCCGCAAAAACCTGAATATAGTGATTGTTTCAAATCCTAAAGGAAGGAACCTTTAGGTAGTGGAGGTACCTGATGAGGGGGAACCACTCTAAAATACCTGTGTCAATTTCTCTCTGCCTTTCTTACTCGGTTTCCTAATCTAAGCACTCATCTTGCATCGTAGAGATTTGGTTTCTCAAAAACCAGATCTCACAGTCCGAAAAAAGTTTAAAGCCTAATTCACCCCTCCCCTCTTAGGCATTTTTGGACCTACAGATTCCTCTTTCTCTGACCATGAAGCCGAGGAGTTTACCGGCCCTGACGCCAAATACACATTTTTGCGGGCTAATCCTCATGTCGTACTTCCAACATCTCTCGAAGAATCTCCGGAGGTTTGGCACATGCGCCTTATTGGTTCGGGATTTAACAATCATGTCATCCACATACACTTCCACTATGTCATGCATCATGTCGTGAGTAAGGGTATTAGCCATCCTTTGGTCGGTGGCGCCAACATTCAAGAGTCCAAAAGGCATTACTTTGTAACAGAACGTCCCCCATTCCGTTCGGAAGGCTGTTTTGTTCTTATCTTCGGGTGTCATATGTACTTGGTTGTAATCGGAAAAACCATCCATGAAGAATAAGAGTGCATGACCAGCAGTTGCATCAACTAGTAGATCAATATGAGGTAATGGGAATTCAACCTTTGGGCACGCCTTGTTCAAGTATCCGTAGTCGACACACATGCGAACCTTACCATCCTTCTTCGCTACAGGTACAATGTTGGCTAACCATTCGGGGTAATCAATCACTTCGAGGAATCCGACTTGGATTTGCTTCTCCACTTCTTCCATCACTTTAAGTGCCCATTGTGGTTGAAGACGACGAGCCTTTTGCTTGACTGGTTTGACATTCAGGAAAGCCGGTATTCGGTGTTGGACAATTTCTGGGTGTATTCCGGGCATTGTAAGTTACCGGGTCATGCTATTTGACAATCAAATGCAACCAAATGCGCAGCGGAAATCCCGGTACTCATGGAGGATCCATGTGAAACAGAGTAAACCGAATAACAGAATTCGTACCTGAAATGGTTGAGGTCTTTCACTCAACTGATGATCCAAATCAGCAAGAGCCGGACAACAATCCCGCCCCTCTACGGTATCCACATGAACCGTGATAACTAGTTGGAATCGTCACAGGATTACCAACCCGAGCACCCCGAACTGATGTCCTAGCAGCAGCTTTCGGAAGCTAGAGTTTGTGGTATTTTCTTCTTTCTCAAAGAAGGTGTGTATGGTCTGAAACTCACAAGAACTCTCAAGACACTCTCAAGGTTCAATCCTTTGAAAAATTTAAGACTCAAGTGATGAATCCACAAGCATAATCAGATTATCTTAACCTAATCCCACTCAGAAAAGCAAGGGACAAAGTGGCCAACACCTTTGGCCAACATGATTAGCTTTTAGCTAATCATGTCTCTACTAACTCTTGGTGGGATTACACATCACATGGTACTAATTATGGTTCAAAAAATCAAACATTTAGTGAACCAAGCCAGTCCAAATCGACCCTGGTTCAACCACGGTCCAACCACAAACTCAAACACCTGGTTCAACCACGGTCCAACCATGGTTCAACCACCAGCTCGAATCAACGGCTCTAAGTGTGTGACCCTATAGGCACTTGTAACGTATAGCAATTATTGTAAACTCATAAACAATTATAAGCAAAGAGCAGCGTCTAGCAACACATCATTGCTACCCGAACGACAAGATCAGTACTGATTCATATGCCTCGCAAACATGTCATCGTCCCTTCGTCCCATTATCAAGATTAAACACGAGACATGGAATATGTCAATCTCGCATATGTTCAATCTCGGTTTCTTGATCCTCGAGTTAACCGCGTAAAACGGATACCTATGATATCACCATATCATAATCCGAGCATGGCCATGCATTTACGGTTCAACTTTATCAAGAAACCATCCGATAATATACCCGTTATATGGGTTGGACGAATCCCCTTTGGATCATACAAAACCCACTACACATTTATCATATACCCAATGATTACACTAAGGTCTACTCATTTACGAAATAGCCAAGAGTAATATCAAAGTATACGACTCATATGTTGGGAACCTTGATGGATCTCAGGTCTAAGGACAGTACATATAAGAACCGCTATCGACAAACATATAACGTTCCATGTAGCGTTCTTATGTGGGTCGGTCCAGTCCACAAGTTCTCTAACTTGTACCCGTATGTAGAATTCATATCACATATAAATTCTCAACATACGCTAGTCTTAATTTATTATTACAACCCATCCATTATAATAATCGACTAGGGACATTTAAGAATATAAAATATTCTAGGGTTATAAATATGTGCAAGCGTTTATCTCGTAAACGATATTTATTGGAATAACCTTAATGTGTATACATGACTACAAACAATCATCCATTGATTGGCTTTTGGGCATATTACACTAACAATCTCCCACTTGCACTAAAGCCAATCATAAATGTATCTAATACCAATGAATACAACATGACCATCATGCTTCCGCTGTGTAAGAGACTTAGTCAACGGGTCTGTTGCATTGTTCTCAGAAGGAACTTTGCACAGCCACAGTTGTAGAGTTAGTAACTGTTCCCTCCTTGGAACTCTTCCAGCATACAGTACCACCTCCAAGACAAAAACACATAACCTGACTGCGATCTAAAGTCATCCCTATCGGTTTGGAAGCTAGCATCTGTGTAACCCTTTGCAACAAGCTCATCAATGCTTCCGTAAACCAGGAATGCATCCTTAGTCCTTCTCAAGTACTTAACGATGCTCCAAGAGTCGAGCTTAAGCCTCTACCTCCCAAGCTTCAGTATGCATTCCTGGGGCCAAATTCCACATACCCAGTGATCATAAGCGCGAGTTTGAGAGAGGAAGAAGAGGGAAAGCTGTTGAAAGAACTTAAGGCACACCAAAGAGCAATCGGGTATTCTATCGATGACCTTACCGGGATAAGTCCCTCATTTTGCACCCATAGAATACTCTTGGAAAACGGCTATAAGCCTGTAATTGAGCGTCAGAGATGACTAAATGAGAACATGAAAGAAGTCGTCAAAAAGGAGATTTTGAAGCTTCTCGACGCCGGGATAATTTATCCCATCTCAGACAGTGAATGGGTTTCTCATGTTCACGTAGTGCCCAAGAAAGGAGGAATGATTGTCGTCACCAATGAGAACAATGAGCTCATCCCCACAAGAACAGTCACTGGGTGGCGTATTGTTAGAACCTATGCCTTCATGGTTCATTCATTACAGGTTTTGATAAATGACAAACCAAGATCATAACCAAGATGAAGCAAAAAGAAATCAAGCAAACAAGCACTCAACCAAAGTGATCAAGTACTCAAGTGAAGATATGATCAAGAGTTGAAGTGCAAAGAAGAGCAAGAGAAGTTAGGACCTATTTGTACAAGGT
>JAKUCV010002702.1:5462-24124 GCA_028386065.3 Turnera subulata | reverse complement strand
GCCAACATCGATGTTTTTTGGCTTCGGCAAAATTTTATTTCAAAGACAGGTTTTCATGAACATCGATGTTGGATTGTAAACATCGATGTTTTGACCAACGGTCACAAGAACATCGATGTTTTATAATCCAACATCGATGTTTTCTTGCTACTGCCAAAAAGATTTTAAAATCGACTTGATGCAACATCGATGTTGTTCTGAGAACATCGATGTTTTGAACTCAAAAACCAGTTTTATGACTTACATGATTTATGAAATGCATGAGGAAAATGATTTTTGGTTTGAGCATTAACTTGGAGTACTTGAGTTACCATTTACAAGGATTTCCTATAGATGAACTCTCTATATATCTTCATCCTTGTTGCTTCAAATCTTGGGTCTTTTGTCTTAGACTTGTGCTTCATTGATTGATGTCTTTTTGCTTTTCTTCAAGGAATGAATTCATGAATGGAGCTTTGGTTAGTTTGTCATTATCAAAACCCTGAAATGAAACATGGAAGCATTAGTCCTAACAGGAAATTAGACTGGTTAGCAAATTAGGATTAAGATTAGTGTTTAGACTTGAGAATGTGCAAATTAAGATTTTGGTTGACTTTGTAGGTAACATGATATTTTCTAGAAAGGCTAATTTTTGGAAGTGTTTCTCCAGGAATGGTGAAGTGCTCCCCTATACACCATTTTGCGGATTATCTCTAACTTTCTTCTTGAGCCCATATATACAAGCTTCAATTCACCTGCAAAACCAAATGCAGCATGCCACCACACCTTTTAATTATATTATAGACGAAGATTCAAGTTCTTCTTGCAACAATTCTTTCATGGATGAAAACCATCCCTAATAATGCCACACACACATCCAACAGAAAGGAGAGAACCATCCAAATATATATAGTTTCCGCGAAGACTGTCTCTGCAGGGCAAGTGGCAAATGAAGCAATTCATCAACAGTACTGGTACAAACTTTGAGGTCTGCAACCTGAAGAGATTCTCATCCATCAATGCTGACTAAGATGATGAGATCTTAATAGTTAACCAATAGATCGAGCATGGCAAGCAGCTTTACAAGTTCCAGTTACTGATCGTGTCGTAGCTAGCCATCTCTTTTCTCTTTGAACCATAGAGAAGTTGTTCAAAAGTTAACTGCCATTCCAACTATTATATATATATAGGATCACTATTGGCAATATTCCATTTTCTGCATCTGGTGAGTTTCCCNCTGTCCACTTTCCTGAAGACAGAAAATAATCCCAGGTTTTGCTAGAATCTCATGCTCATGTGAAAATTAGTCATAATGTCAAGATGCGCTGGTTAGGCCTGCTCATAATACAGAGCTAAGAGGTCCCTAGAAAATGAATCCTATCCCCATAATAATGTGTTAGGGAAATTCACACCAATTCAACACAACAACAATTAACTGGGATCAAATGCGCAGCGGAATAACCCAGTCAATTAATTTCCCCTCTTTGCGCAATCAAAATGAGATATCAATTTAAAGCAACTCCGATGCTAGCAATCAAGTAATGAGCAGCAAGCAACAACACAACCACAACACACCGAATTTACGTGGAAAACCCCCAACACGGGGTAAAAACCACGGGACCGAAGTCTGTCAAATCTTCCACTATCAACAATAATGGGCTTACAATCAATTGTTCATCTCTAGCTCATACTAAAGACTACAACATCAACTCAACATCAAGAACAACAAGTCTTGGCTCCAACAACAACAACTACATCACCATATAGATGGATTTCTTTCAACTAATCAAGAGAGAAATAACTACAAAGTTCAACAAAAGGGTATACAGGAAATACCAGAACCATGGAGTCTATGAATGATCAACTCCGTTCACTTTGTAGAGCTTGAGACCAGGAGCAACATACCGAAATTTCATCACGATCGGGCTTGAAATCACTATCCGATCATGGCTTGAAAGATTAGAAGAAAAACTCTCTTTTCTCTCTTTTCTCTCTTTTTTCTCTCTGCCCGTTCAGCCTCTATTTTTCCTCTATCTCACTTACTACCTCTACCCACACACACACCAATTATTTTCAATAAACAATATTTTGCCAAAGTTTCACTTTGGTCCCTCATTTTTTCACCTTTTACATTTCAGTTCCTGGTAAAAGTTAAGTTTGGTCCATGTGAGCTTGGACCCACTCAACATAATGCAGGATATATCAATTGGCTAATCAATGAAGACCATAATTGTTTCGCGCAGCAGTTGCAGGCTGTTCTTCGATAGCCCGACACATTTTGAAACTAATGCTTTAACAAACCATGAGCTAATTAATATGCACACGAATGCTATTTTCATGGATCTAGTTTGATGGAACTAACAAATGCAGCCTGTTTGACCCATCATATAGCGCATACGTGCATTGCATATATATGGATTTTGGATGCAACCAAGGCTGTCAAGATTCCACTTGTTCCCTGTAACCATGACTTTTAGTCGCGAAGGGCCACATGCTACCTTTGGCCGAGAAAGCATCAGATTAATAAAAAAAAGATGCATTGAGGACACGATTCAATCCACATGTGTGCATTGCATTTGATTTCATTTCCACACGCACCTATATATTGAATTCGGCAACTTTCTTAATGATTGTTGTCGTTGCCAATGAAGTGGGAAACAATTCTGTCAGGCTCGCAAAAAAAATGTTGGTAGCTAGCAAATGGAGATTTGAATAGATTCTAAACCATGGGATGATCTGTTCGTTTCAAGACATGATGAGATGAATTCGGGGCTGTCCGAAAACTCACCACATGACAGCATATGCAATTCTGGAAGAAAAGGTTCCCATTAGCAACTGCTAATGGTTGTTCACATATATATAATAGGCATAGGAGGCCTTGCCTTTCAACAACTACTCCCGAGAACATTTAGTCATTTGCATTGGTAACAAAGCTTTCTTCTTCGGCTAATTACTAGAGAAGATGAGTACCACCAAGGCTGCCTGCCACGTTCGTTCAACCAGCATGCCCTCAAGATCTCATCCTCTTACTGTGGATGTTGAGGCACAGCTGGACAGGCTAAGATCATCGGAAGCAACATCCTCTTCTGCCTCCCATAAACTTGGTGGCCTGAAAGAATTGTTGGATGGAATTGATGCTTTGCTTCAGCTGCCCATCTCTCGCCAAGCTCTCTCCAACGAATCCACGGATTGCTTGTTGGATGGATCACTGCAGCTGTTGGATGCCTGCAGTTCCACCAGAGATATATTTTCCCAACTCAGGGACTGCTTGAAGGAGCTTCAATCATCTCTTCGTAGAAAAAGAGGAGAATCTTGCTTATCCGTTGATATTGAAGCCTACAGGGTCAGCAGAAAAAACCTGAGGCAAGCAATTGTCAAGATCTTGAGAAATTTGAAGGCAATGGAGAAGAACAAGACCTCAGACTCTTCCTCATCGGCTATTTCTAGCATGCTAAAAGAGGTCGAACAAGTATGCGCTTCAGTGTTTGCATCAATCTTGTCTTCAGTTTCTCCATCAATGGAAAAATCAAGGCAAGGAGGTTGGTCTATCGTTTCAAGATTACTGCACTCCAAGCCCAAACGAGTTTCACCTCAAGGAGAAGTGGATGCCTGCGAAGTTGTTAACATGGACTCTGAATTGCTTGCGCTGAAATCAAGCAAAGAAATCAGTCCTGAACAAGTGCGCAATGCATTGAATGGACTACAATCATTAGAGTCCAGCATCCAGGAAGTAGAGGAGGAGCTGGAGTGTGTCTATAGGAGATTTCTCAAAACTAAAGTCTCCCTCCTAAATCTTCTTAACCACTAGTTTAACCCCTTGGATCAATTGTCCAACACCAATTTTGTATCTCCACCTTTCTGTATTAGTGGATTGTATATATAATATACGAACACGTTAATATCAAAACCCTCAATTGATTTCTTATTTTTTTTCTAATCTACCTTCTATTCCATACAGTCCTTTAAGGTTTCCTATTTTAATCCGAGCGTGGTATCTCTTATATATTGGTAGTGTCATATTAACTCTAATTTCTTACACTGAATGTGAAACGGCAATCTAAAACTAAAAACTTCACTAAGCTGCAGGTTGAATATAACAAATCTAGGAATAAAAATGAATGTTCTTGGTAATTTGATTTTTTTAGCCTCTGCAACAGAATTCTACGCTCTATCAAGCTGTTCAGCCAAATTTTCAAATGCAATAGTACACTGCAATGAGATTCACACGAATCCCCTTGTGTAGGTTTCAGAAATTATCAGCAAAGGATGCCAAGTGCATCGACAGCTTTCTGCGCCTGAAACTCAGGATGAAATATCTTAACTCCGATCTCCCCTCCCAATAAAGGCCTAAAGGATCATAACAAAACTTTCCAAAGTTACTTTTTCTCTATGACACCTTTGTCTTCAGTCTTGAAGAATGAAAACTGGGTAAGCACTGCAGCATTCGGAAACAACAATATATGAGGAATGATTGCCCTTAGAAAAGGAACCGGGTTCATAGACATAGCCATCTGCAAATAAATAGGTGGACTGGCCCGGGATACCAGTGGGAAACCAAAAAAAAAAAATTAACATACCCATACCCATATATTGAGCAACAGCAGACAATATTTGGGCTGATGTGAAATACGTACCTGCACCTTTTTGCAAAGTCCAAAATGTTAATTTCTTGTTTCCTCATGCCTAGACTTCTCACCATAATTGTTACAGTAACTTATAGCAGCACTATATATAAGTAGACTGTGCCATTTGAGGACTCGCCGTCGCCACCGCCCTCTCCTCTTCCCCTCTTACTTGGGGGTTAATGTTTCTATCTTGGGTTGTGGATGGTGGTATGGTGTTGTGTTGATTGCCACGGTGATGAAGCTGGACATAGATTGCTTGCTTTTCTTTTCAAATATCATTCAAAGCACGATTTCCCCTCTCAGATTGATTTGCTTTAATCCACAACGAAGATGTACACAGGATAGACTCAGACATATTCTCCCATTCTGGAAAATCAGTTTATTCTTCCCTGGCCAGATCTTCCAAACAGTTGCATAGAAAACAATCATCCATGAAGATCTAGCTTTAGCTACTCCTGCAAGATGAAACCATTGTGCAAAAACATCCTCCAGACTTCCGTGATGCATCTTATTTTTTCTCTTTCTATTTTATCAATTAAATGAATTCCAAAATAAAATTGAATTCTTGAAAACCAAAAATTGCTATTTTTAAAAAAATAAAAAACTGAAAGTGAGGCCCATACAGTGATTTCCCAGGAAATTGATAACAGGAAAAGGGTCATAAGGCCCATCTAGTTATTTCCGTCATCCATACATCAAAGTATTGGTCATCGGTCCCTCACATCACATTCCTATGAGAATGGGTGAGGAAAAAACTACCCTCTTGGCCAACATATCTAGACTATAAATACTTGTACTAATCCGATTCATGGCAAACTTTTAGAACTGACTCGTCCCGCATGTCTGAAAGCTGCATGCAAGAGAAAAAACAGAAAATTATTATCATAAACCACAAGTAGATAGTCCCCAAAGGATGTCTTTTTTGTCAAAAGCATAGACACTTAGCATTGAAAAATCAAATCTGATCAATACAAATCAACTCGTCTAGCCCAGGAGGGAACAAGTTATCCAAGCAGGAGGGAGACCCTCACTAAGGATGGTTTTAGCTAGCCAGTCAGCAACATTATTTGCACTCCTTTTTTTTTATGCTCGTCGATGTATTTATTAAGAAACTGAGGTGAAACAGCTGTACATGGAAGTCATTGAAACAATGACTGGGGGAAAATAAAACAGACCAGACCCATCAGAGGCACTGCTCATTGTTACAGAAAAGACTCAGACAAAACTCAGGCAAAACTTCTAACAACCCCCCTCCACTGTTTTAACACATCAGCTGACGCTAGAATATTATGACATGAGTAGGGAAACTCTAGTTGCTGGGCTTTTATCCACCATGATGCTCTAGCAATGGTAAGATCAAATAAGGAATCCCATCTGATTTGAACATCTTCAAAAATCATCTTGTTTCTCGCCAACCAGATGGTCCAAACTGCAGCCAACCCTATAATCATCCAAGTGGAGCGAGAGTGACCTGGGTGTTCCATCCAAGGCCATTGAAGAAGCCAGTCTTTGATAGAATGTGGGACTATCCAGGGAACCCCCCACCAGTGGCACAATGTTTGCCAGTATTTTCATGAACAAGGACAGTGTAGAAATAGGTGAGAACTAGTCTCCTCTTCCAAACCACATAACTGGCACACTACCTGGTCAGGGGGGAGCAAACCTCTCTTGGCCAGATTAGATTTGACAGCTACCCCTTCATTTAAAAGGAGCCAAATGAAGCATTGAACTTTGGGGGGGACGAGGTTAGTCCAGATGTTATGATGAATAGCTGTGGGAGGATTTGGGCATTGGAGATAGGCTTTGCACTCTTTGACCGTGAGGGTCAACTGGCTATTTTCACCCCAAGTCCATCGATCAGTAATAGATAGTCGAAGCGATAACTTGGATAGTTCTGCATCAATGTTCTTGCACACATCATATTCCCAATCATAGAGGTTCCTGCGCCAAAGGGTGTGAGAGTCGGCTAGGGGTGCAAGTGACTTGATTTCCTCCAGGGAGGCTTCTTGACAAGATGAAATCAAAAAGAGCCGACGAAACTGCTCTTTTAATACACCTAGGTGGTTAGCAACAAAAAAAAAACACCTAGGTGGCACCACTTGTCATACCAAAAGGAGACGGTAGAACCATTTCCCACTTGAATGCTCAGGTTGGCTTTAAGAGCGAGATTTGGGGGGTTACTGGCACTGGCACACAAGGTAATGTTTCTCCATAAAGTTGATATTCGGTTCACCCTGAATGTAGGATCAAATCTGTAGGGTTGCGCTTCGCACTTGGATTTTAGTAGCTGGCACCAGATTGCATCTTTCTCCTGTACATATCTTCATAGCCATTTAAAACAAAGGCTGGTATTCGAAATAGACAAAGAATCAATACCCAGACCACCCATATTTTTCGGCCGAGCCACTTTGTCCCAAGCAACCCAGCAAAGTTTTCTCTTTTCTCCGCAGCCACTCCATAGAAATCTCCTCTGTATTTGGGTTATCTTTTTTATGACACCCACCGGCATTCTGAACAGGGACATGTAATAAATTGGGAGGGCAGAATGGATGGCCTTAATCATCACTACTCGGCCTGCAAAAGACAAGAATCTGGCCTTTCAAGTTTTTAGTCTCGACTGAAATTTATCAATTACTGGGAGCCAACTCGCCATCTTTTTCATGTTGGCGCCTATGGGAAGCCCTAGATATTTAAAGGGTAGTTTCTCAGTTTTACACAGCAAGGCGTCAGCCATGTTTCTTGTCACTGCATCATCAGAGTTAACACCCACCACACTACTTTTGAAAAAATTGATGCTAAGCCCCGATAGCAGTTCAAAACAGCAAAGAACCCTTTTGAGATTGAGAAGGGATGGCAGATGGGCATGGGTGATAAGAAGAATATCATCAGCGAATTGAATTAGATTTGCTGGTATGCTATGGATTGACATGTCCTTCACTAGACCTTGAGCAATTGCCGAATCCAGCATGACCCTTAGTCCTTCTGCAGCAATCAAGAATAGGAAGGAGGACAGAGGGTCTCCTTGTTTAAGGCTCTTACTCATTCCAAACTGGGTTGTAGGTGAGCCATTAATGAGGATAGCCAAAAGAGATGATTGGAGGCATTCTTTTATCCATGATATCCATTTGCTGCCGAATCCCATAGACACCATGACTTGTAAGAGATAGTTCCACGAGAATGAGTCATATGCTTTTTTGAAGTCTAATTTCCATAGCACTGCCGGCGATTTGCTCTTTTGTAAAGAGTTCAAGAATTCAGAGGCAATCAGGGCTGCGTCCACAATATTTCGGCCTTCAATGAAGGCGTGTTGGGATTTGATAATGACACAGGGGAGGATTGGTTTCAGCCGAAAGGATAAGATCTTTGACACGATCTTGTAGATGCCGCTGACCAACGTAATGGGTCTAAAATCATTAAAATCCTCAGCCCCCTCTTTTTTAGCTATGAGGGTAATGTAAGATATGTTGATTCCTTTTGGAAGACCGCCTTTGTCGAAGAAGTCACGGACGATATCAAACACATCATCTTTCACCAAATCCCAGCATTTTTTATAGAAGCCCATATTGAAACCATCCGGTCTAGGGGCCTTTGCTCCATCACAAGACCACACTGCGGATTTTAGCTCCTCCATCGAGATAGGGCTTTCAAGTGAGGCCGCCATGATGGGATCAATGTGTGAAAATGCCATGGAGCCAACCCTAGGTCTGAAACCGCCAGGGTCCTTATAAAGGTTTAAGAAATAGGCGGCTGCTTCTCTCTTTATAGATACAGGGTCAGAGAAGGATGTGCCCGTACTGGTCACCGAGACTATCGAATTCTTCCTTCCTCTTGCGCAAGCACAAGCATGGAAAAACTTTGAATTCTTGTCCCCTAGTCTGAGCCATCTAATTCTGGATTTTTGCCTCCAAAGTGCCTCCCTTTGCTTCAGTTTTAGTGTCCATTCTAGTTTGGCCTCGCTTCTTCTTCTCATCTAGTCACTACCCAACTCTTGCGTCTCAGCTTTTAGATCAAAAGCTTCAATTTCCTTTTGCAAATCAGAAATAATGCTATCTATGTTTCCGTACGAGTTTTTGTTCCAGACTGCCAACTGTTTTCGCACCAAGCTGAGTTTTTTCAAAAAGTAGAAACTGCCTGGGTAGAACTCATCAGCCTTCAACCAAAAACTTTTAATGATGTCCATGAATTTCGGGTATTGCCACCATGAATCAATGAATCGAAAGGGTTTGAAGCCCCAGTCGACTTTGTCTTGGGCTAAAATTATGGGCCAGTGATCCGAGAGGCCCCTATTTGCCGCCTATAGTTTTAAGGATCTAAACCATAGGCTCCATTCTGGTTGGGCAAAAGCCCTGTCTATTCTGCTGGCGCTGAGATTATTTGCCCAAGTAAAACTGCGTCCCAGTAGAGGGAATTCACGAAGTTGCATGAATTGAGTGAAGCTTCAAAGATCCTCAGCACCTCTGTTGCACATTCTGCGGCTTTTTTTGTCCTCCGCAGAGAGCGTCTCATTCAAGTCACCAATCACAAGCCAAGGGGAATTGAAAGCTTGTTTCAAACCACGTAATTGAGCCCACATCTCCAATCTATTCTCAGTATTACTGTCACCATATACACAACAGATAGTCAGTTTGTGTTGCATACCACCATATAATCCCTCCACCAAAATCCAATTTCTATTCAACCTACACTGGGATAAACGAAAGACAGAACCATCCCAAAGAAATAACAATCCGCCAGAAAGCCCATCCGCGTCTACAAATTTAAACTCCAAATCTCTAATATTCCATAGTCTGCTACAAAACTGTCTGTCAATACCCTGGAGTTTGGTTTCACATATAAAAACGACTTTGGCATCAGTCTGGTGGATTAACTCGTTCACCGATCTTTGCTTAGACATTGAACCAAGCCCTCTTATGTTCCAAGATAGCATATTAAACATGGAAAAGAATTGCACACTGCAAAGTCCTCCTTTTTCATCTAAACATCCTATTTATTCCTTGACCATTCCTCGCCTTCTCGAACTATTAGGTCTCTGACTGCCTCACGAACACCTTCTTCATCATTCAAAAGGTCCCAGCCCAGGCAATTACCAACTTGGACAGTCAGTTCTGCCTCCGTATCATAATCGAGAGCTGGCGCCTGTTGGTTCACTTCCTGAAGGTCCTCGCAATCCACTAACCTCCTGTGAATTCTTCGGATATCCGAGTCACCAATTGTATCTGTCGATATAATGCTGCCTATTACTTTGTTGAAAGTTTTCACTTTTCTCCTCTTTTGGATCTATTTTGTCTGCATTGCAAAGAGAAGTTTTTTCTCAATCGGGGCTGATAAGCAATTACCTGAGAATTGGGTGTCATCTGGGCCACTATGGGAGGATAAGTTGGGTTGTGGACATTTGAATTCGGGTGATGGGTTGATCTCATTGAGAGGCCGAAACGAGTTGGACAGCAAAAGCCCATCACAAGGTAATAACTGAGAGGCGCCACCAAAACCGTTGCTTACATAGGACCCTACACTTTCTCTACTCTTGGAAGATTCACCCACTTCCCTGGATTGGAGATTATTGAAATTCCCTGGGGAACTTGCACTCCTGCGCATGAGAGAGAGGTGCCCTAAACCAATGGGAGTGGATGCCCCACCTGTAAAGGGTTCGGTGGTAGGGACAATCCCATGAGTTCCGATGTTTGATGCTCCCGATATCCCACGCGGGTTTGAATAGGAAGAAAAGGAAGAAGGCGCTTCGGTAGCCTTCCCACGTGACTTATTCTTCAAGTTGATTGGCCCCTTTATGTTCTCAATGACTTCCATTAAATGGAAAGGATCGGACCCCAATACATCGGTCGTTTGGTTTCTCTTGGTCGGCAGGTGGCCGGAAGATGCACTGTCATGATTATTGCGGCCATTGGCGAAGGTTGCGCGATTGGCTGACGGAGACTGGGGATCAATCAATATGAGGTCGTTAACCAAAAGACTATTGCAAGGGCGTTCGAGGGGAGGAACGAAAGAGTCTGGAAATCACACACGGGGGGAGATCTCACTAGATAACTAATTTCCAAGATAATAGTCCTTATTTCTGTGGTAGCTTCCTCCCTCCCAACTAACACTTTCCAAATGGTTTGTTAATCAGTTTCCACAATAAACCTGTGTAAATCCCTAGCTCGAACTATTTTAACTGATTCTTTAATAATCCCCAAAGCATGTCATTAGCACAGAACATCTGATCCAAACATTATTCCCACTAAATTTCATCTGGTAGTTCCATTTCCTTTTTTCTTGCTCTATCATTTGCAAACTACAGCATTCCTTAACAAGAATTCTGCGACATTGGAACTCAAAAACATCTTTGCACTGACTATACATTACCCTAGGACTTCAAGGTGTGGCTATCAGACAAATGGGACTTCAATAGAAAACTTGAAGTACAACAATATAACTCTCATCTTAAAATAAAAGGAGATTACATGAATGATATGTGTAACACAGGACCTCCGGAAAACCCAATTTATGCCTAAAGAAACAATAGGCTTAAAAGGCAGTGCAAAGGCAAGTCTTAAGAGAAGAAAATAGTAGAAAAGTGACATTCGCATACACAAAAACAAGTAACATTTTGGTTTGTAGCTAGCATGTCATTCCATGTATCGAAATGCAAAAAGTTCATACATTTTCAAGATTTTTTGCTTTCCATTTGGAAAAACAAGCCATCATTCTATGCATCAAAATGCAACACTTCAAAGAGTTTTCAAGATCTACAAGATTTTGCAAAACAAAATGAAAGAAAGAAAAAGAGTGAATCGATCCCAACAGAAAGGTAAGCTATTCTCGTCAAGAAACCAAAAATTACCAGATTAAAATCTAATAGTTTGCTTTGACTTCAGAAAACACCTTTCAGAACATAACACCAAGAAAAACTAAGCAGCGCCATATCTAGTTTCCAATTCTAGAAGTAATGCACAAGAAACATAAAAAGAAAAAAGAAAAGAGAAACACGAAGCAAAGACTTGTTGGACACAAGAGTTCATATAGAACAAAGTTATGCCAGTAATTAAAGCAGCTGGTTTACCTATCAGATGGGAAAGGATTAGACTGATGAAGCACTGGAATTTCACTAACTGCATGGTTCTTATTATCGAACACCACCTCAGCACTAACAAAGTACTCACGGGCAATGATATCACGACCCAGACAAGCTATCAAATATAGATGACGAGGATCAGCATCTGGCCCAATTAAGTATTCTGAACTCTGGACGTNATAGAACAAAGTTATGCCAGTAATTAAAGCAGCTGGTTTACCTATCAGATGGGAAAGGATTAGACTGATGAAGCACTGGAATTTCACTAACTGCATGGTTCTTATTATCGAACACCACCTCAGCACTAACAAAGTACTCACGGGCAATGACATCACGACCCAGACAAGCTATCAAATATAGATGACGAGGATCAGCATCTGGCCCAATTAAGTATTCTGAACTCTGGACGTCATAAAAGCCTAAGATGTCACTTTTTTCGTCCTTGAGCTACAACAGATAGAGAAAAGCCAATACACTTCAATCCAAGTAGTTTTTATAAGAAAAGGCAATCAATATTCACAAAAGATCACTGTAGGAGAACTTATAGAAAAGGTTTACATCTACAAATGCACATCCATCCAAGAACAAATAAGAGTAGAGAACAATCAAGCATGCTGGCTATCAAAAACTGACAAGACATTTTTACCCTCTTTACACAAGCCTCGATACAAAGTCTGATCCTGCAACCATGGTATGGATGACCAAGGCGAACACAGATTTTCTTCCCGTTGGAGTTACTTGTAGGACGACGGCGGGAGCTGTTAAACCGGTCAAGTGCCTGGAGAAGATGAGTCTCACGACAACAAGAGCGACAAACCTCATAGGCAAAGGGGTCATCATCATCATCATTATCATCATGCTCCTTTTTGCGCTTAAAAGTCTTGACGTTGTCTTTCACAGGTTGGGGCTTCCACCAGTCCAGTGAAGTTGAGCAAAGTACCTTGGCGAGGTACGTTTCCATTAGCAGCGAGGATCTGTCCAGGGTCTTTAAGGTCATGAAGAACTCAGGATGTCTACTATATATAACCCTGATGTTAGCCTTGACAACCTCAAACAGCAGCAAGTTTTTGTCCTATGTAAAGCAAAATCATATTGGTTATTGGTGGTGACTAAAGCAGCCAGGCAAGGACGGAGATATATAAGATGGCATGGTTAAGTAATTAAAATTCATGGTAGAAAATTAAGGGCACACCTTTTTTGCATTAAAACAAGCAATAGCAGACTGGGCAGCCTGTAACATGACAGCTTCGTATTGATTTTTCCAAAAGGACATTGGCCGAACCAGGGGTACATATTTCGGCGAGGGTCCCAGATGCTCCACATCAAAACCCTATGACAGCAAACCTCACAAAAAATCAAATCAATGGCAAGATATATAACGTGATTGCTGATTTTGTAAGGTTGATGATAGGGTTAGGGTTTTACTACAACTAGTACTACTTACTTGGGATTTGTGCATTCCTCTCAGGTATCGGATGATTTTCCCCCAATTTTCCGATCCAGGGGTTTCATATTTTTGCAGCCGACCATTAGAGTAATGATAATTCACACCACGCGAGTTGTCCCAACCATCCTCATCACCAGGATCACTACTTGCCCTTTCGGGAGAAACCTCCATTTCTTTAGGTTTCTCTTGAAATTGATCCAAATCTCTCTCTCATTCCGATTCCTAACTTGACAGACTTGGTCAGGATTTTTTCGTCTCCCAATTTGTTTTTATACTTGCCTAACGCAAAGAATCATGCTTTGTTTCTCTTTTTGAAGTATCAAAAATAGCAAAGCAAGTCAGCACATCAAAAAATAAAGTCTGATTTAGTTGGTGTGGCAAGACCACGCCTCTCTCCAGTTAATTCATGAAATAATATAGGCTTCGTGCGCCCTTTTCAACAAAAAAAAAAAAGAGGGTAAAATAACCTATATTGGGTAACGTTAATTTGTAAATGTGAATGACAATATTTCTCATGAATATTTACTTCTGTTTTTTTTTTTAAGAAAAAGTTTTGGTTGAGGCGGGTTCTCAAGTGTAGGACCAATGGTTAAATCTGTTTGACCAAAAGTTCAAATGGTAAAAAAATAATCAACTCATTGTTATTTACTTCCCACACATTCAGTAAGAGATTGGACTTCAAAGGGCTTCTCGCTCTTGAAATGCTGTAGAATGGATGTAATTTTATCTTCTTCTCCTTAATAAAATTTTGATGACTTATAAGAAAAAAGGTTAAATTAAAATACCAAAATACAGATTAGGCAAATCATTCATGACGCTCTAACTGAATATGAAACGTTAAGAAGGGTCGTTGTTGTTGAAATTCCAGTGTGCTTTGCCCGCTTCAACAACATTAGAAGAACGTTGGCCCTGGTCAATACATTGATCATGGAATGGTCATGACCGGTGTTAGCAGCCTCCGATGGTCTTTGTTCTGTTTACTGATCATATTCATAGCATGGGCAGTCAGTCATTAAGGTCTGGATGGTCAAGACCGCCCGGTATCACAGCTAGGCTTTTCATGCCTAACATCTTGCCCTGCAGTGCATAATATCCTTAGCCGAGACAACTTTGACACTCGCATATGGCCCTCCTTTATACGAAGACCGTTTCTGCTGGGTGAGTGGCAACTGAAACAATGCAGGAACACACTAGTGTGTTCTGTCAACTTCTGTGAAGTTCTCAACCTGGCTGACTTAGAGGATGAGATCATGAGGATGACCCTGCAGTTATGGAAATGTCCACACTCGGTTACTCTTCGTTTTGCATAAGCAGCTTTTAGATGCTTTAATTGCAGGAGCCTTTGTTTACTCCGTCTGTTTGACATTTAAGTCATTTTGTAGAGGTGCTGCGCACCAACTTGTACCTTTTGCTTCAGTAATACAATGCGACACACGATTAGCATAAAAAAAACAGTAGCCATCTCCTTTCAGCCAAGCAGAAAGTATCTCCAGACCACTACAACGATGTCCGATTGAATCGTGGAGAAGTTGTTCAAAAGTTTCTGCTATTCCAACTATTATATATATGTAGGATTGCTATTGGCATAACAACTTAATCCATTTTCTGTCATCAAATGAATTTCTTCACCCTCCGCATTTCTCTCGTCATTCCTGTTGAAAGCATGACACGAATAAGATAATCATCATTGTCTCTAGGTCCTAAAGACAAACCAATCCCAGGTTTTGCAAGAATCTAATGATTATTTGAAAAGTCATAATTAGGCTATTCATAATATAGAGGTAAGAGACCTCGAGAAAATCACTCTATGTATATAATTGTGACTCAATCGTCTATTCAATGAAGGTCGCGTGCATAGTTGTTTCCCAAAACATTTGCAGGCTGCTCTTCCCTAGCATGACATTTTTCCAAACTAATGCATAAAACTAAAGTACACACGAATGCTATGTTGGTGGATCTAGCTTGATGAAACCCCACCAATTTGTTTCAATACCCATAAATAAATGTGAAGTTTATTAACAAACGCGTACGTGCATATATATTTCGATTCTTGATGCAACCAAGGCTCTCGAGATTCCTCTGGTCCCCTGTAACCATGACTGTAAGTCGGAGTTGTCGATGGGCCACATGATGCCTTCGGCTGGAAGATTAAAAAAAGATGCCTGAAGACATGATTTCGATCCACATGTGTGCATCTGCATTTTGTTTCATTTCATATGCACCCATATATCGATATATTGAAGATGGCAATCTTTTATTTTCTTACTGTCATGCCACTGAAATGGGAAACAATTCTGTCAGACTAGAGATAATAATGATGATTATTATTCTATGTCTATGTTCGCAAGATAATTAAGGTTGGTGGCTAGCGAATGGAGATTTGAATAGCTTCTAAACCATGGGATGATCTGTTCGTTTCAAGACAAGATGAGATAAAATCGGGGTTGTCGGAAAACCCACCACATGACAGCATATGCAAGTCTGGAAGAAAAGGTTCCAATTGGCAACTGCCAATGGTTGTCCACACATATATAAGAGGTATAGGAGGCCTTGCCATTCAACAACTGCTCCCCAGGACACTTAGTCATTTGCATTGGAAACAAAGCTTTCTTCTTCGATTAATTAACAGAGAAGATGAGTACCACCAAGCCTGCCTGCCACGTTCGTTCAACCAGCTTGCCTTCAAGATCTCATCCACTTACTGTGGATGTTGAGGCACAACTCGACAGGCTAAGATCATCGCAAGCAACATCCTCTTCTGCCTCCCATAAACTTGGTGACCTGAAAGATTTGTTGGATGCGATTGATGCTTTGCTTCAGCTGCCCATCTCTCGCCAAGCTCTCTCAAATGACTCCACGGATTGCTTATTGGATGGATTACTGCAGCTGTTGGATGCCTGCAGTTCCACCAGAGATATATTTTCCCAACTCAGGGACAGCTTGAAGGAGCTTCAATCATCTCTTCGTAGAAAAAGAGGAGAATCTTGCTTATCCGTTGATGTTGAAGCCTACAGGGTCAGAAGAAAAAACCTGAGGCAAGCAATTGTCAAGATTTTGAGAAATTTGAAGGCAATGGAGAAGAACAAGACCTTAGACTCTTCCTCATCGGCTATTTCTAGCATGCTAAAAGAGGTCCAACAAGTATGCGCTTCAGTGTTTGCATCAATCTTGTCTTCAGTTTCTCCATCAATGGAAAAATCAAGGCAAGGAGGTTGGTCTATCGTTTCAAGATTACTCCACTCCAAGCCCAAACGAGTTTCACCTCAAGGAGAAGTGGATGCCTGCGAAGTTGTAAACATGGACGTTGAATTGCTTGCCCTGAAATCAAGCAAAGAAATCAGTCCTGAACAAGTGCGGAATGCATTAAAAGGACTGCAGTCGCTAGAGTCCAGCATCCAGGAAGTAGAGGAGGAGCTAGAGTGTGTCTATAGGAGATTGCTCAAAACTAAAGTCTCCCTTCTCAATATTCTTAACCACTAGTCCAACCACTTGGATCAATTATCCAATCCCAAATTTGTACCTCTGTATATGTCACTACTAGAATGCAGCCCTTTACTCTCGGATTTAGTAAGGGATTTTGAGCAATTTGTAATGGATTTTGGCATTTGCAATGGATTTTGTCATGGATGAAATCCCTGATTAAACCCTTCGTTGCAAATCCAGTTGTGAGGAAATTTGTGACGTACCAATTTGCGACGGATTTAGCCAGGGATCGTGCCTTACTAACTGTGACTGCCTTGTTTCCCTTGCAACTGGTCCGTGACTAAGTCCCTCACTATTTGCAAGGCATTTATTCCGTTACAAAAATATCCGTGACTATTTTCCTCACTAATTGCGAGGGATGGTTCCGACACAAAAAATTCTGTAACAAATTCCATCACTATTAGTAAGGGCAACAGATTCGTTGCCACCAAATCTGTTACGCAATCTGTTGCTATGTGCTTTATGCAACTATTTTTGCAACGAAATTTGGTTGGGATTTGAATGTCCATAAGTTGACAGGCGTTGCTGAATCCGTTGCAGCCAAATGTAAGGGCATACCAATACGGTTCAATTAGGCCTTTTGCCATTCAATCCTCATTCAATCCTCATTCATTCCACATTCAATCCACATTCAATCCTCATTCATTCCACACAGCACAAGTAGTTGGATAAACACATTACCATAAACATAAACTTGAAGTACAAACACATTCCCACAAACATAAACTTGAAGAGCACAAGTACTTGGATCAACACATTTCCATAACAAAGACTTCAATCTAATACATAACTCGGAAATTCAAAATATGATTAAGAGAGACATGAAATATTCAAGTACTTGAAAGTGTACTACTGAACCGAATATTTAAGTATCTAGAGGTTGCTGGTGACAAAAACTAGCACTAGCACCAGAGGTTACTGGTGTGAACAAAATTGTGACTAATTAGGATCTCTGCACAAAACTCACTGGTGTGAACAAAAGCTGAGAAAACCAGGCAACAGAACTTGCACCATGCTCTCTATTGCTGCAGCAATATGCATACACTAGTCCTCTGTGACAGTAAACAAAATAGTGCATGAGCTCACAAATATTCAAAGCAAGACAGTACACAAGTCCTTTGCTTTTGACTAAAAATATTGCATGAGCTCACAAATATTCAAAGCAACAACATGCGTACCTTCTGAGTCCATTCCATCATCTTCACCAGTCTCATATGCAGACGATCCATTCTCACTATCATCATTCATTTCTTCATCATTACCTTCAAAAGAAATCCAAAATAATTAGACAAAATATAATTAAGATTTCTAACCACCATGTATTGGAGCCTATTACATTTGAAATAATTTATACCTGCTCCAGTACCCTGTGCTGTGATGCCACCTCATACTTTCTGCTGTACTAGGAGAAGCAAACAACCTCTTAAGTCTAGGAATCAGAGGTAAATAATGCATTCTCCTAACAGGAACATTTTTACTTCTACTCCCTACTGTACTAGGTGGTTTGTATCTTGCCTCCTCTTTATAATACAACATACACCCATCTTTGCAACAGTCAAAGGTAGTAGACTTGAGACCTAATTTTCTAACTAATTTCTTAGTCTCATAAAAGCTACCAGGCACATAATCACCCTCAGGGGTAACTCGTTTAATGACATCACAGATCCTATCTATACAACCTTGTGGTAAGTTGTAATCAGATTTCAAAGCCATCAACTGGACACTCAGGGACAGTTCTGAAAAAGTAGAACAATTAGGGTACAAAGGGCGGTGGGCAGCATTTAAGGTTTCAAAAAATTGGACAAATTCACCATCTTCGGGTTCTATATTCTCTACACCATCTACATTGTCAGCATACTCAGCTCCAAAACCAGAAGGACCTAGAGCATCATAAACCAGTTGCTCATATGTAGTGTTAGGTAATTGGTTAACCACTTGCCTAGAACTATTAGAACTTTCACCCATGTCACACCCTATTGGTTTATCCTCACCATGCTCAGTCCAATACCAATAATTATCTTTGAACCCATATTTCATCAAATGTAACAGCACCAAATCA